>JAAAKG020165477.1:0-28440 GCA_010014905.2 Druon quercuslanigerum
GGCTCAGGGATCGAACCCCGGACCTCTGAGGTGAAGTCCGAGCATCTAACCACTGAGCCACCGAGGCTCTTTTAAAAAAAATTGTTTCATTCAATTATTATTATTATTATTATTATTATTATTATTATCATAGCATTCAGCCTAATTCTTTTCAAGGAAGTATAAAGGGGGTCATATAAATTTTAGATCTCTCTAGCAATCACTCCAGGTGAAGAGCTTCATATTGCCATCCTACATTATAGATCACACAAGAATACACAAACTGACTGATAATAGCAGAGTTAAGAGCCATACTCTTTACTATTATCACATTCTATAAGGAAAGTTCTCTGCGAGGGCCCATTAGTATCAAGGTCGTTTTTTTCAGGTGTCTGTCACTCCACTGACACTCTTCATCATACATATCTTATTAAATATTTTTCGTCCTGACGGTAATTTTGGAACAGGATGCTATACAGAAAGATAGTTTAGGTGTCTCGCAAAAACATATATAATCGTATAAAATGTAGAAGTACGATGAAGTTTCAGTAAAGGCTCATTTAGCTAGACAATGCAAACACGTTTAACGAAATAATGGCGTTCCGTGACAGCACAGCTGCTACATGCATACATTATACCTATACTCGTAAATGAAACATTTAATGATGTAGGGAGTCTGAAACATATAGGTCAATTTGTAGTTCATGTGTGTGTAAGAATGTGTTTTTCATAGGAATCTGTGAGGATATTACACATCTGCTACAGGCCGAGGATAATTTGGATAATCTACTGACTACTCGCTCGTGTGTTCTATGAAAATATTTGTTTGGTGTCGGTTTCGAGTAAGAATATTGTCTTGTGAAAATAGTCTCTTTGTACTATGAGAGATCTTACAGTTGTCAATCTTACATAACTGCCTTTTAATTTAGGGTCCGTACATAAAGCACGTTTTTAAACCCAACTTCGGGTTATTTTTACCTCCCTCCCCTCCCACCGAACCCCTCGTTGACCGTGTTATGAACAATGAGTTTTGATCATGATTTAAGAATAATTAAACATGATAGAATGAAGTTCTGAACGTTCAAATGAACGAAATATTTTTTCCCAAGTCTATTTTATCTACAAATATTATTCCAGCAACAATTCAAAATATGCAGTATAATAACTTTTCAGTGAATATATTATTTCCATTTTAAATTAACAGACATTCGAGCCTTTTTTTAGAGTTTAAGAAGTTATCAGTAAAAGAAGTCGTTCCTTTGTACGTTCGGAACTTCGAGCACATACTTTACAAGCCAAAATTCTCTCAAAGATTTTTCACAAAAATAGGAGGAATCAAGTCTCTTAAATAAAATTAATATTAAAGTCATATTGGATTTAATATAAAACGCTTTAAATTCCTAAGAATTTTAAACCTGAAAAGACTAATTTTCAACAACATAGTCTATCTCTTACCAAATATTTAAATTTTCAAGCCATAAAGATTTTCTATTAAAAGAGATGAATTTTTGTAAAATTAAAAGGCGAACTTTCCACAAAATAGTTAAACTTTCAAACAAATAATCAAACCATCATGTGCATAAGAGGAATTTTTTTTAGAAGACCGTCTAATTGTCAACAAAAACAGTTAATTTTAACCAAGATTTTCTACCATAAAAGTACAAAAATATGACCTTAAAAAATAATTAAATATTCAAAAAGGTAATTTAATTTTTAACGAAATTTTTGAATTTTAAAGAACTGACACTGCCATTTAAAAATTATATGGGATTAGGCGGTATCTGAAATTAAGCAATTATTTTCAAAATAAAAAGATTGAAGTTAAACCAAAAACAGTTGGATTTTTAACCAATTGGTTCAATATTCAAGCTAAAAAATTTTGTTTAAAGATTGTTTAATGTTCCACTGAAAAGTTTATTTTTAAGGAAAATAGTTGAATTTTTACTATAATAGTTCACTTCAATTAAGTAGTTAAATTGTTTAACTACAGATATTTATTTTCAAATAAATGATCAGATTTTAAAACAAACAAAACTAAAATTATAATAAAAACAGTGGCCTTTTAAATCAAATAGTTCGATTTTCAAGTCAAAAAGATTATTCTTTTAGAAGACATTTGAATTTTCTCTAAATATTTCATCTTAAAAGAAGAATTTAAAATCCAAAAGAGCGATTTTTTTTAACAAAAAAGTTGAATTTTCGACTATAAAAGTTAAATTAAAAAAATAGTTAAATTTTTAACCAAGTAGGTAATTTTTAACCAACAAAGATGAATTTTTAAACAGAAGCCGAATTTTCAATAAAATAACTAATTTAAATCGATGAAAAAAACACAATTATTTAAAAAAATAGTTGAATCCTCAAACATGAATATTCAACAAAGAAGATTAATTTTTTACACACAAAGACAAATTTTCAACAAAAGAGTTAAGTTGTTGAAGTAGAAAATTGAATGTTCTAGAAAACAGTTGAATTTTCAAGCTGAAAATATGATTTGCAAGAAAATAAGTTAATTTTTGACTAAATATCTGAATTTTTGACTAAACTAATGAATGTTTAACAACAAATTTAATACTTTACAGAAAAGTTGAACTTTAAACCAAATAGTTAATTTTTAACTAAAACATACGAAGTTCTAATGAAACATGTAATAGTTTATGTTTCAAGCAAAAAAGTTGAATTATCACAAAAAAGGATGAAAGTTAAATTTTCAGCTATACAAGGTAATTTTTCAACCAAATAGTTGAATTTTTAAATAAAAAAGATACATTTGAACCCAAAAATAGAAGGAATTTTCAACAGAATAGTTACATTTTTAAAACAAAAGATGAATCATAAAGCAAAGGATTTAATTTTTAACAAATTAGTTCAACTTTGAACCATGTAGTGGAATGTTTTACCGAAAATATGACTAAAAAAAGTAAAATTTTCAACGAAATGATTAAATTTTTAACCAAAAATATAAATAGTAGTCTATTGAAACAAAAAAAGACCTTCTAACCATAAATAGTTAGAATTTCTTATTGACTTCTGTTAATTAAGTTCAAATTTGAATGAAGAAACGGGAAAAAAGGATAGTTTCTTGAAAACAGGTGAAAAAGAAAAGTTCTTTTTAACAAAGGGTAATAGAGGAATAGGGGGCAGAGTGTGAAATCTGAAATATGAAAGTGATTTGCAAACTTATTAAGTTATTCTTAAATTGTAACGCTGCAGGGTCATCTTTGCAAAATTCGCAAACTTCGTTCAAATCTATCATTAGGAAACAATTTTAGAGAAAATAATTGAATGAGACTTTAAAGTGCACTGGGGCCTGGAATTAATTACATTAGATTAAATGTATCCCTAGAACTGATGGCCCCCACAGTTTCGTGATGAAAGGAGCCGCCGGGGCCAAAAATAGACTTGGTCAGTCAAGCGTGACAAACACGCGCACTGCCCGTTTACCTTTAGATGCCCTGGGAATAGTATCAAAGTCAATGCAATCCATACCCGAAACCGTGATTCAGACCAGGTTGTAGTGTAGATTATGTTAAAGTTTATCATAATTTTGTAAAATTTCACATTAATATAATTATTCTAAAATATAGGATTAAATGTACGACAAATTATCTCTATGACATTTCCTCCCTAATTATTATTTTCGAAGCGTTCGCATAGCTTAATTAATTTATAAATGAATGAGGAAAATGTTTTGTAATACAGTACGGAGGTGGAAAAAAGTGAAATACAATGACCCGTTTGATACTTGTTGTTTTGCTTTCCATGCAGTTTATTACAGTTACTCCAGACTTGCGTGTTAATTATAGTCTGTTTTAGATCTGGTCATGGCCTTCGTTTAAATCTGGTTTAATTTATACACAGACTCAATGCGCAACTCCGTTTGTCTTCGTGTCGTTGTATTCCTTTTCTTCCGTCTGGGAGTTACTTCCTGGTAAATTTATTAAAATATATTAAAAACTTTTTGAAATAAGTAATATAATACTTGCCAAACACTCGAAAAATGTTGTATTTTAAATTGAATTTTGTATGTTTCGCTGTTTTTTTCTGAAAGGGATATGCCATATAGTATGTTACCAATTGGGGGAGGGGGTTTATACCGAAAATTACGTTTGGTAAAGGGGGGGGGGGGCAGTGAAAATAGCGTTACGAACTTAGATCAGATTGTTGAAGTTTCCTAATTATAAACTTTAACAACATTTTCTAATTTTGCGAAATATGGCTCCTCTTCTTCCATTTCATAAAGAATTCAAGTATTTTGTTGATAAGTCATCGTTTTTAGACAAAAAATCAGCTAATTGGTTGAAAGATGAATTTCTATGTTAAAAATAAATTTTTCTAATTTATTAAAGATTCATTTCGTTAGTCGAAAATTTAACCATTCCATTTTCAACTAATTATTCTGCTTGCTTAAAAAATCATCTTTTTGGTTGAATGTTTAACTTATTTGTAAAAAAAATAAACTATCCAATTGAAGATTAACTTTTTTTGTTGTTGAAAATGTTTATGAAAATTAAAATATTTTTATGGCAATTTAAATTTCTGTTAGAAAATTAGATTTTTTGTTAAAAAATTATATTCTCGATTTGAAATTTCAACTGCTTTGTAGATAATTCGATCTTTTGGCTTTAAAATTCAACAAAATTATTGAAAATTGACGTACTTTGTTTAGAATTCGTCTTTTTAGTTTTTATTGTTCAAAATTAATTTTTGTTAAGCTAAAAATTTCACGATTCATTTTTTGAGAAAAAAAAATTTTTTGATGAAAATTTCACTATTTTGATACAAATTTGTTTTTTTCATTTAATTAGACTTTTTGAAATTTCATCTTTTGGTAGAAGAGTCATCTTTCTCTGTTCGAAATGTACCTTTGTGTTGAAAATTCAACCATTTAATTGACAATTCATCCTATTTTTTGGTCGAAAAATCAACTATTTTGTTTTAAAAAATTCCTTTCGGATTGACAGTTCATCATTTATTGTAGAAAAGTCCTCTTTCTTGGTTGAAAATTGATAATTCTTGGGTAGAAATAATTTTTTTTTTTTGAAAATTCAACTCTCTTGAAAAAAATTGGTCTTTTTGGGTTGAAAATTCATCTCAATTGTTACTACGTTTCTTTTTTTGGTTGAAAATGCAACTATTTTCTTGAAAATTCAATATAAGTCGACTTGAAATCTTAGTATAATGTAAGGTTTTTTACATTTAGTTCAATATTGTATTTACATTAATCTTATTTTAAGATATTTATTTATTCCCATATTATTCCCCTATTTTCATTAAATCACCCTATTTATTCTGTTTAGGAAAATTTTTCAATACATTAGTTTCAGGTTGGGAGGTGGGGGGTATTTAGTGCAACTTTAATTGGAATATCAAAAACTGCAAAATATTTTAAGGTGGAACAATTCGACGAAAAGTTGTTTCCTATACCTATGCATTTAGTTCAGGGTCTTTTATATTAAAAGTTATATAAGAAATTAAACGAGTTGATGTAATATAAGAAATAGATTTTAAACCCAGTGCAATTAATTGCTTTGTAAGCAAAATAATTTAAACTTTGGAAAAATTTCCATTTGTCTACTAAATTTAAATGACAATGAGAATAAAGATTTATCCTTCTTAAAATAAAAAACCGACCAGTTCTAAAGATTTTATGTTTTTATAATCCGCATCAATTCTTATTTAAAATAAAAGTAAAACGGATAGCTTACCCTTAAAGGTTATTCTTAAAAATTATGAAATTAATTTACATACTTGCGGAATTCGATACTTTATTATGATATAAAACATAGTTGCAGCTTTTTAGAATGTAATTTATTAAAAAATAATTAAACTTACTGCCTTGAGAATGATTTATTATTATTATTTACGAGATATAATAGGATAATTAATTTTTAATATTAATTAAAATGTATTCAAATTTATACTTATTATTTCTTAATCTGAATACTAAAGTGGATGGAATTTTTTTTATATAGGTATACATAATAACGATATTTTATGTTGCGCGCAAAATAAATGCAAATAAGGCAAGTACGAGTTTAACCGCAACTGAAAGTGCTTAAAGGCGTAATTTGAGAGCCAGACTCTGCAGAGTCGATTCTAATGTTAAAGAGGATGAACATACGTGAGTACGCACAAAAATTTAAAACAGATTTTGAAATAATTTGTTACTCACAAAATTACTTTCATCTATTTTTGATTCCCAAATTTAAGCAACTAGAAGCAAGTATCTTGTATTTTTACGTCTATTTTTAAATACAAAGTATAAATTTAATTTTATATAACTGTCAATAGAACAAAGACTAACGAGTTAAAATTATTTGATACTAGTAAGATTATGATTTTAATTAAATTTTTTAGACATATTTTTTTATTTGAAAACATTGATATAATTTAAAAATCAACATAGGCGGCAGATTGACTTAACAGATTAAAGGCCGTCTATAAACTCCTTCCTTCCCTTTTTTTTAATAATTCTTATGTTTCTCCTATTTTCAAGAAACATCCTACCTTTTTTTTGCATTATTGTGACATAAATTAGTAGAATCCAATTAGAATATTAAACTTTTTTTATTTCAAAGTTAATTTTTTTTTGTTAAAACGTCTACTCTGCTGTCCCACGGAAAACCCTACTAAGTGACTTTTGCCATAGAGGATTTGGCCCGCTTGGTTGAAAAATCGTTTATTTAATTTAAAATTCAATTATTTTGTTAAAATTACGTCTTTATTGTTAAAAAATTCATTTAAGTGCTAAATCATTTCTTGGCTTGAAAATTTAAGTATGTTGTTGAAAATTCGAGTAATTCTTAATTGAAATAATAATTTAACTATTCCATTTCTTATTCAAAATTTACCTTCTTTATTTGGTAATTCATGCATTTTGTTAAAGATTCATCTTATTGTTAAAAATTAATTTTCTTCGTTGAATTTCACATTTATCATTTTAGTTGAAAATTTATTTATTTAGTTGAAAATTGAACTATTCTGATAAAAATTTAACTACTTTGTTGATTTTTTCTCTTTTTTCTTGAATTCAACTGATTTTGATTTAAAATTAAAATTTTTTCTGTGAAAATATTAACTGTTACATTTCTTAGAATATCCATATTTTTAGAAGGAAATTGAACTATTTCACTAAAAAAATAAACTATTTAGAAACATGAACAATATATTTGAAAAATTTAACTATTCTCTTGGAAATTCATTTTTTGTTGGTTAAACATTTTTCTTTTGTAAGTTCAAATCTGAACTGTTTTGTAGAAAATGTATATATTTCGTTCAAAATTCATATATTTGAGCAAAAAGTTAATCTTGTTTGTTGAAAATTCATCATTTTGGTGGAGAATACTCTTAAATTTTCCTACAATTTTCTCAAAAATTCCCCTTTTAAATTTAATTTAACTAATTAAAATTTTTTTTTGTTTGAAAATTAGTTATTTACCTGCAAATTTAGCAGTTCCATTTTTGGCTGTATACTTATTTCCTTCAGTGGAAAATTTAACTATTTCGTAAAAAATGTATGTATTTTTTTGAAAATTCGTCTTTTTCTAGAAAATTAATCTTCGCGGTTTAAACTTCATCTTTGTAGGTTACGAATTCAGCTATTTGGTTAAAAATTCGACTATAATGTTAAAGTCATCTTTCATAGACAAAAATTCAACTGTTTTGATTTTATAAAAATTTGTTCTTCAGGATTGAAAATTAATATTCTGTTTTGTAGTTTTGTATATAGTTCTTCTAAAAAAATAGTCTTTTAGGCCTAAAAAATCAATTATTAGGTCGAAAATGCAACTACTAAAATTTTTTTTCGAGAATGTGACGTTGGGGCAGACCCCGCCCCCTTGTAGAGTGTCACATAATATTTAAATGCTCACATATGGATTGTATGTAATTTGTTTGTCTTTTCATTGAAACATATTATTGTCTATTGTTTAAAAGCCGAATGCGTATTCTGAATGTGAAAATTAAAGCTCATTCAGCTTATACCGTTCATTTTATGTTGTGTTTCGCTCCGTGCTTAAAACTATATCAGGATTTACGTTTCTTTTAGTTACCGATTACGAAGCAGTTATTTTACTTGCCGGAACTATGAAAAGAAAAACATATGACAAAATCGACAGAATGTTTCTACGACTTGGCAAAGGTTCACTTGAAACTACAGGTTATCTCGCGTGCGCACGATTGACCATCTATCAACTTGTGTGACAAGATAGAATAATCTCGCCGCACACTTATATGCCTACGTTTATTTCAAAGCCCAGAATGCATAATAGCAATTGTTTTCATCCAAATTTCACAAATTAATCCGTTGATATTATTTTAAATCCGAAAATCATTCAAAGCAAAAAAAAAAAGAAAGCATAACACAGGAAAACGATGGGATCATTTTAAATATTATTTCGCTTTGAACGTTACCTTTAACATAAGTTAATAAGAGACAGTGTATGCGTGTTTCATTATCGTGATTATGGGACGTGTATCATTCTTACTTGACTGAAGTGGTAATTGTAAAGTCTTCCTCATGAACCTTCCTTTATGTGACACTGACCTTGCAAGAAAACAAAGCGCAGAATAATCAAGCAGGAGGTATGCTTTTGCAAACAGCAATTAAATCATAAATATTATTTTATGCACAAAATGTCTACAACACCCTTTTCAATATGTACTTATGTCAACACTATGAAAAGGGAAGGGATCTCTTTGATTGTATTTTACTCAAGCGCACACCAATCTTCATTTATCTTCATGTTATAAATCAAACTTTAGATGAAGTTCTATTTAGATGTTAATTAAGGTATCTTGGACATTTAACGTCCATTTAAGAACTCTATAAGAAATAAATCAGACGAGCGTAAAATCCTGACAACTCAGAGTCGTTGCCAAAAAATTGGCATCAAATCAAGTCCTGACATTAATACCTGGCTATTGTCTAATACCGTTATGTCTATGGTGTCATTTAAGATTAATGGCTTCACATTTCACTTTGAATTGGATTAGACACCGGTCATTGTAATAGTGAAAGTCACAAACGTTTAATTCTAGTAGCTTCATTTTAAATTCGTACCAAAGCTTTGATAAATTCTTAGCACCAAAAGATCATAAGCATTGTCTTTTCACCGCAAATACAAGCATAAATAATGATTCTATACAAATAGGGTATGGAAGCGATTGCTAAAAGGCAAAAGCGAGAACTAATAGTGTTAGCATAAATCTGTTTTGCGGGTGTAAAACGCTCTGATGCTCAGCCACCCAATAAATAACATGATAATATCGCAATGCGGACGCGAACAACTCGGCGTGTAACTACTGATGGCTTCGTTATCGATATTCTCTTAGATTGCATCATCGTTAGCCAAAGGCAGCCACCTTCAGACAATGCCTTCACTACTTTCTTGTCGATTCGTGTTACTGACTAAGCTGATCTTTACCAAACACTACGCCACTTGCGTACATTGATCTTGTCAATTCGTCAAGATAAAGTTACAGGTTGAATTGTACTATTAGTTATTGGCTGCAAAACATGAAGGATACAATATGTTGGATGTACATATATGTTAGATATACCTATCTGTTATATATATTTTATCAAATGAAAGTACTATCTACCTGCCTACACTTGAAAGTGTCCAAGTTAATTTTATGCTTTCAAAGCTTTAAAAGCTTTAAAAAGCTGCCTTAAAATTGAAGAGAGAGAGAGAGAGAGAGAGAGAGAGCTAACGTGGGAAGACAAATGGGACTTGACGTTTGGCATGATTCGATAAAGTAATAAATTTTACAACAGACTAGTATCCTCCCCTTTTCATTCAGCAGCTATCGACTGTGCGCAGAAGATAATGGCGAAGTAGTTCAAGTATCTCTAATTTTTGCTCAAAGTGTTCTATATTATAAAGGATTTAGCTGAGGCTTCATAATTTCAGTATCTGCATATAAACATCTCATATCATCACAACGGAATGAAATTCAGTGAATGGGTGCATACTGCAAACTGTGCAATTTAAAAGAAGCATTGTGATTAATCGTTATTATTAGAATGATAAAATTTGAAAGTGAAATAATCTATATAGTAGTATTATCGCAATGCGAGCGTTCCATTCATTATAGCAGTTATACGCTCGAATGCTTGAACTAGTCAGCGGAAGGGTTCATTAAAACCTCCAACCAAACATTTTAGGCAAAAAACTATTGCTGCTATTTTTTCCCATTAAAAAAAAACCATCTAATTTGACTGAATTATATACACGAGAGTCCTTGTACCACCAAATTTGCCTTGAAGTTCAACCAAGTATACAAAAGCAAACGGTATGCCTAATGCATCTTATTCTCTTTCCTTTTGTACAAGCCCGTGGGTTTCGCTCACGTAGACGGAATAAAATTGTCGGACAGAATACGCTCACGCCCCTTGGTGCATAAATTTTAATAAGGGCTACTCGGTTATTTACATCCTATTGTAGCTCGCTCACAATACGTTTTCGACTAATGTCATCCATTAGTAATTTTATCCTTCGAAATGATGCATTTTTCTGAAATAGTTTATAGACAAATTGATTTCAAAAATATTTGTTGGTATAAAAAATGTCTCAGAAAACGACTTTTCAAAGTGCAGCTTAAAATTGTAAAGGGTTAACAATTAATTTGAGTCTGCCCTTTACAGTACAGGTTCAATATTTCGATGGATATGACAATCACAATAGAAACTGTACATTTGATTATTCTGGGTTAGGAATAATCCTTGTGGACGTGTTTCTTAGCTTTTCGTACTTCTATTTTAAACCAGACAAAAGCTAAATGCCTGCACGATTCATCCAGACCCTACCTCATTAATTCAAGTCGAGCCTGCGTTCCGGTAGATGTTGACTTTATTCAGAAATTGTAACAACACTACTTAGCATCTTCATCAGTATGTATCCAGTTTGCTGCATTTAGGAATTACAATGATTATAAAATTCTGATCATGATTTTGCCACAAGGGGTTTCTAGGTATTACGGGAACCGAGTTTTTCTCGAGAAAGCGGTAACTTTTACTTATCTAAGGCAGTTGTATTTACGTATTAGAATTTTGAACCAATGCCAGATAAACAAGAACAATGCTATTGGAAAAATTAATTCTTTGTATTCATGTGGGTTATCCAATTACTTTATAATTATATATTCTTCTAAGGAAAGAAACAGTTTTTGTTAAATAAAATCTTTAATAATTGCTGATTCAGCAAGGGCCATTATTAATAAGATGGCTTAGTTGATATATCACGCCTGTTTGGATTTTCTCGCAATTACAAACAGAACTCTAGCTTTCAATACTCCATGACGAAAATGACCTAGCCAAGTGGATGTTAAGCGATAATCAAGAAAAGTAGAGACAAAGATAAGTGAGAAAAAAAATAACGGCCGTTCTTTTCTCTCTCAAATGTCTCTTAAAGGTCAGTTCCACACTTGAATGCATACCAAGCTCGAGAAAACAAGTTCTTCGTTTCTTGTATTCTGGTACCGGAAACACTGTCTACACGGCAAAGTATCGTTTTACTTTTCATCATGCAATAGTATTGCAATATAAATACAAAATGTACGACCGGTTGTTGGCTCTAAAGGGATCGAAGGTGTTACTAACAGCGTCGTAAAATGCAATGGGCGTGTTCTCAATTAACGGCTCCTAATCGCATGTTAGCATCTCTCTAATGAATATTAATATATTGCCGACATTTAGAATGGGTCAGTTTGCAGTTTGCCAGTTTGCCTTGCACCTTCATTGTAGTGATTTGTGGCTATTTTTATGGATTGCCCTATGCTAATTGATACTCGTAATTAAGAAGGCATATTTTAAATGTGAGAGGATTTAATGTTCCTTAAATTTCGCGGCACATAAATTCCTGGCATTAATAACGAAATTTGAAAAATAATCACTCTCTGGGTCACTGCAATTCGATAGCACTCTCCTCTTGAAAAAAGAAATCGAAACTGTAACATAAAAGAAAAATGTTATCTCAAACATGTCGAATCTCTGAAAGATATTTAAACAAATTCAATTTACTTTTTCAAATAAAAATTTTAAATAGAAATCTTGTTAAATTACGCGGTCATTGCAACAAATATGCAATAGAACAGGTATTATCCTTACTATCTTAAATTGAAGATAGTCAATTAGAGTCGTTAATCAAGCCACAAATAGTTGCCATGCACATGGATGTGTAGAGGAACTTTCATTCTAATGTTATGTTTGTTATTAATTATACGATTCGATTAGATTTATCGAGATACAAATCCAATATCCTGTAAGATTCTCATTCAAGGTTTCATTCAATGACTCTTTTTCACAAAGTTATAATGTTTATAAAATATTTTGTATGGCATACTGAAAATATAATTTATAATTATATACCTGTTTTATTCACTTATCTTTCTTGTTTCTTTGACATTTTACGAGAAAAATCTGATTCTATCCCTTTTCCTTAAAAAAAAGAAGATAACATAAGAGTTCCAAGAGCTTGTATGAAATTAGTGATTCCACCTTCGTCAATTTTCTTAATGCCAGGTGATTTACGATCGAGACATCCACTTAATGGCAGATACGAGACGTATTTATCGGTTGAACTGCAGTTAGCCACGAACAATGTATAAATAATTTTTCACTCGTTTGTTTACCCAGAAGAACTTTCTAAGGAGTGTCGGGCACATATAGATACGTGACATATTCATTGTTCAGGCATGAACAAGAGTTGATGTCATACCAAAGTTGTTGCACCTTTTCTCATTAATGGTCAGCACTCCTATAAGGAACTTCAGAATGACCTCTCATGGTATCACTATTGGCACGAACATAAGTTACATCTTTCACCTCATTATTGTCTTGCTTCGTGAGCCAAACATTTTTTATTACATTCACATACAAAAAGGAAAGACGATACTCAGGAAGAAAAGAATTTAAAAATCATTTATTTATCATTTATCTTGGTTGTATTATTTATTTGCCTAAGTTCTAATTTTACCAATTGTATGAATATTATTTTATGATTCTGTAGCTAGAATTTTATATAACGGAGGGGTAAAATATTGAATCATGTTCATTTTCAGCAATTCCGACGTTATTGTTTCCTGTAGCAATATAAATTTAAAGTGAGTCTCGATCTTTAAATTTTGCATTCATTTTAAGGTTATGATGAATTCTCTGAATTCGCGGTTGATGGAAACCAGTCGCCGATCTCATGTCACTGATCTCTGTCGATAATAATAGCAGCGTCTGTTTCGTACGACCTATGCATTCTTACACTCGGATCAGTGACCCTGCAATCTTTAAGGACCACCCATGGTTTGGAGGTCATGGAATGAAACTCCAAATAAATAATTACCCAAGAGAGTCTGCATCCGATCCATTATGTTACAGTTTCTTAAGGCAGTTGACTGTATCAATTTATTTTAACGATAGTAGCAGACTGTGGAAAATATTCAAAACAGGATTTAAAAAAAATAATGGATCTGTAACAAAATAACATTTTCTTTTAACATTTTGCGGAATAAGTTAGTATCTTATTCAATTTACATTAGTTCCAAATAATCCACAGGGAAATTGTTTGTTCGTTCTTTAATACAATCATAAAATTTATGAATTCAAAAAATGTCCTAGAAATTTTTTTTATATTTCCCACACACTTTGTTGATATTTTATTCATGAATGGTGAGGTAGATGCCCCCTAACTGTGGCCAATCGGCTATAGTATCGATGACTCGAATGAACGTATTAACGGACGTCTTACGATCAAGACAGTTGGTCGTAATCGGTGACCATGACCAACGGAGTGAATCATCGAAAGTATAAAGGTATCTTCAATAACCAGAGGCATTCACACTTGTATCACTTTCTTATGCCTGATCTGATTGATTTCCAAATTTTAATATTTTAACATTCTCAAATGTATAATGCTAACTAAACATTGACCGGTGGGAGTGTCTATTAATATAAATTGCCTTATTTAATATATCTTATTTATTAACTGTCATGCAAGGGAAAAAAACTTACGCAATCTGCAATACAAAGTTACGAATAAAGGAGATTAAGGGAAAGTCAGTGACTTGTGAGGCTAAATGTTAACTGGAATGGTATTTACGAGTCGAAATTCATGCTCACAAGGAATCAAGATGAAATTTATGTAATCTTTATGATTCCCATTGTTAAGAGAGATATGCCGATATATTTAAGTAACTGTAATTTTTCATTAGTCATGGTATAATGTTAGTGCTTGGGAATTATTTTTTTTCTCATTGTTGCAAAGATCGTGTTAGGATCATTCAAAGATACATCAAAGTTTGAAGTGCATAAAGTCATAAAACCTGGTTTGAACTTCAAAATGATTTCAATGATTTTGCCATACAATAAGTTGAAATCATCGCACACGAGTTTTCTCGCGAGTGACTTGGACCACCAGCGAAATGGAAGCTATCTCTTTCGAAATATGGATTTCAAAGGTCGTGCTTGCAATGGCAACAAAAGGGAGGTACAAAGAGCATCCCACGTATGTTCGAGTCACGATCGAAAGATGACAACGGACGAAATGTGGTACAAGTATTGATGTTGCCGTTGAAATGCGGTAACCCTTTGTTCAACGGGTCTTTAAGCCCCAGGATAATTAAAGGTCTCTCAACTACAGCATTCAGTTTAGAGGATGAATTATGCCTCTCTTAAGTACTTTCGGAATTTTTAATGATTCTCTTTAACCCAACGCTATCATTTCAAGGGGGAGGTCCAAGAACGATTGATTCTCTTTTTACGAGAGTTATTAAATATGAGACATGTCTAGTAAGTGTGTGCGTCATACATATATGGAGCAATATTTTGCAAGTGTATCCATTCAAAAAATCGAATTTGTCCAGTCTCTGAAGGCTTTCTGAACATTATATTTATCCTGATTATCGTAACACCACTTTCAAAATTTTCATCCTGCATATTATCTGCATATGTTTCTCCTCCATGAGCATTAGAATATCAGCCAGTTCTATCATCCATAAGAAGTAGAACACGTCTCGAGATGTTCAGCTGCAGAGATCGCGTGTCTGCTGTCAAACTTTAGATGACGTATGCTTGTAACCTTGTACTTCACGACGCATGCATATCAGTCTCAGCATTTACAAGGTCGTTAGACACCAATCTGGTTTATCTGAGATACCTTATTATCATTAAAAGAAATTATGGAAAATAGTCTCTTATACATACATGATTGCAATATCATTAGAGAAATATTAGTTTTACTCAACCATTTGCTGTTAATCATTACAAAAAAGGAAATTTTCATCTCTTATAGCTTCAAAGGATCCATTTTGAATGTCTGGAGCAAAGCCAGAAGATACGTAATTTGTCAACTCAAAGAAAAATGAGTTATTTAACAGGCATTTTTTTACCGACAACAATGTTTTGACTTGTGGTCATCTTGGATTTCGTCTGAGACAGGTTGCACTTTATTTATCATATAGACTTTCATCTATGAACATTTCTTTTGGAAAAAGGCCAATTTCTGCTATGGAGGGCTTTATTTTTAGTTTTGACCTCGATTAAAATATTCCCAGTGCTTGCACTCACTCGCACGTCAGTTGTCACAATTGCAATTGGTGTATGCATCACAAGAAGGGTTACTATCCTTCTATAACGTAAGCATTTTCTGTTGATTGATATTAGTAATATTGACTGTATCGTTGGACTGAAGGAAACCCCAATTAACACTTATTTTTTCCATCTTTCCGTTGATTTAAAAAATACTCAGATATATTAAGCTTGGGGGCTTTTCCTAAACTACGTGACCAATTTAGGGCACCTACCTCCGCCCCTTGCTGATAACAGTACCGTGCCGCCAGTCCCCCCAAAAATAACGTATACCAAAATTCTCTCTATACAAGGGAAATAGGGCGATTTGTCACGAAATAGGGGAATAATAGGGGAATAAATTCTTTGAAATAAAATTAATGTAAATACCATATTGAATTAAATGTGAAACTTTTCAGGTTCCGAAGATTTAAATTCAAAATATATTGCATTTTTAATAAAATATTTCAATTTTCAACCAACATTTTTTTATCAAAAGACATAAATTTTCAATCCAAAAGGACGAATTTTGAACAGAGAAATTAATTTTTGACAAAATAAATTAACTTTATCTGAATTGCTTGATCTGGATTTTCAACTAAATGGTCGCAATTACAAACAGACCGTTTTTTAATTGGACCAAAAACAGATGAATTTTTTAACCAAAAAGATCATTTTTTTAGAAGGCAGATGGATTTTCAACTTGAAAATTAGAATTTCCAACAATTTGATTTGCAACAAACATCGATGCATTTTCTACGATAAAAGATGAATTTTATACGAAATAAAAAAAGATTTTTTAAGAAGATAATTGAATCCTCAACCAAATAGATGAGCTTTCAAATAAGAAAGATTGTTTTGAAAAAATTAGTTAAATTCTCAACTGAAATAGACATTTGTTGAACCAAAAATTTAAGCGTCAAACCGTGATAAAAAAAAGTTTAACCAGTTTAATTCTACCAAATAGACGAATTTTTAAACAACTGCGTGAATGCTCATAAAAAGAAGAATATTTTTCAAAAAAAAGGTGAATCTAAAAAAAATGATTTTTTAACAAAGTAGTTCCACTTTTAACCTAGTAGTTAGATTTTCAAACAGAGAAGATACATTTTTAATCAAATAGTTAAATGTTCAACCAAAAAGATGAATTTCCCACCTAGAAAATTAATGTTCTATCAAAACAGTCGAAGTATCAGCAAATTAAATCAATTTCTAACAAAGATGTTTAATTTTGAAGCCAAAACACAACATCTACAGAAAAGTAGAATTAACTACAAAAAAGTAGAACTTTCAACAAAAAACTTAATTTTCTACCAAATAGTAAGATTTTTTAAGAATAGTTTAATTTTTAATTAAACAGTGGAATTTTCATACAAAAATATGAATTTTAAACGGAGAAAGTTGATTGTAATCAAAAGAGTTTAATTTTTTACCAAATTATTGAGTTTTCAAACCGATAAGACAAAAACTTTCTAAACTAAAAAAAACGAATGTTTGACAAAGCAGTTCAACTTGCAACCAAGTAGTAAAATTTGCAACCAAAGAAGATCAATTTTTAACTAAATAGTTGTTGTAACCAAAAAGGCGAAAATGAAACATTTATATAAATTTTCAACACAATTGTTAAATTTTCAAGACAAAATACAAATTTTCTACAAAGAAGAAGTAACAAAAAAGGTAACTTTCTACCAATAACTAGAGTTTTATCAAAAATAATTCCATTTTTAATAAAATAGTTGAATTTTCATGCAAAAATATTGTTATTATTATTATTTTTTTTATTATTTTTATTATTCAGACAGAAAAAGTTAATTTTGAAAGAAATAGTTGACGTTATGCCAAATTTTTTAGTTTTGAAACTAAAAAGATTAATGTTCTACAAAACAGTTTAATTTTCGTCTTGAAAATATTAAATTTCAACTAAGATGATGATTTTTAAAAAAGGACTTTTAAACAAAATTAGTTTCGCTTTCAACAAAGTAGTTGATTTTTCAACAACACAAATATGAATTCTGCACATAAAATTTAACAGTTATTATTTCAACTAACTTATTGAATATTAAGCCAAAAAGGATGAGCTTTTAAGCAAAAAAGACTAATTTTGTACCATCTAAAGAGAATCAGTTTTTAATTAAAAATTGAAATTTTTTAACCAAAAATTGCAAGATTACATTTTTATTAAAAGAATGAATTCACAACAACAAAAAACGAATTTTCAACAAAGAGGTGAATCTTCAACCAACAAAAATTATTTATGAACTAAGTAGTTCAATCTTCAACGAAGTAGTTGTACGACATAATTAAAGGTTCATCCGTTTAGAATACATTTTCAACCAGATATTAGAATTTTTGACCAAACGAGATGAATTCGGAACCAATAATATAACAGTACACTTTTCAACCGAAAAATAACAGAATTTCCTTTCGGTTTTATATTAAATAATTTCGAATTAAGCGAAAAAACGAGCGAAAAACAGTTTTAAACAAGAGTTAACAGAGGGATATAGGGGAAAGAGAGAAAGCGAGAAGTCTGCAATATTAAGTAATTTTCAAACATATTAAGTGATGATTGAACTGTACTGTTGCAGGGTTATATTTCGTAAAATTCTCAAACTTTATTTAAATTTATCATCTGGAAACGTATTAAACGTTATCTAAGTTCGTAACGGTACTTCCACTGCCCCCCCCCCCCGCCCCGTTATTAACTTTAGTTTTTAGCGCAACTTCCTCCCTCGCGAATTGATGCAGTTTATAGGCAATCCCTCATGTTATTTTATGTTATTTATTTTATGAATTACAGCTTGACGAGTGCCGAAAGCGGGTAGGAATAAAAAAAAAAACTGCAAGCGTTTCTGAAGAGATGAAAGTAACGTTTATGAGAATGTCTTCTCTTAACGCTTCCGTATAATAATTCTTGCAACGAGTATGCATCACGCTTTTCGAACTAGCAGCTTCTATCGTCGCGTACATGCGAAGTACTTGGTGGGCGCGAACGATTCTTAGAAGTGGATATAAACCCATCAAGCGTGCCAATGTCGATCGTTGTTAGTTATGGTCACCATAGAATTCTCACTACCTGATGGTAGCAGACAGCCTGGCAGCGAAGCAGTCCCTTCGGCGAATGCCAATCCTACATTTCGTATGTGGATCACACACGTAGAATTAACTCCTCTTGGTCATCCAATTAGATTTGCAGCACACGCATGTCGAAATGGATTCGCAATAAAAAGGTATCAATATAATGTTACTTTTTGGTATTACAACAGTACAATAATGAAGAAATGTTTAGTACGACTAGCGCGAGTACTAGTACGAAAAAACTTTTTTTAGAAACTATAAATTTTTTTAAACTATAAAATTCCGCGTCAAATAACCCCTTTTAGAATCGTTTTTCAAGTTTTGAACAATATATACCACGTGAATAGTTTAAAAACTGCAGTTTCTGAAATCTTATCTTTGATTTAAGCCAAAAGAAACTTAAAGAATTTTGACAGCTTCCCGCCAGTTGACGAAAAATGTCCAAGCGTGTCTGCGTCGAGTCTGGCCGCCAGCGGTGATCGCCGACTGAAACCTACCGCAGACACGCTTGCAAATTTTTTGTAATATCTTATATTTTGAGAACACGTGAAAATTAAAAAAAATTTATTGGATTAAATTAAAGATAAGATTTTAAATATTGCGTTCTTTCAATGTCACTTTTTTCAACAAATGTGCTATGTTCCAGCATGCGTTGGATTTAAAGTGCAAAATGTAAGAGATTCTCGCAGTGCACCGCTCTCGCGATTTACAGCGGTGATCGCTGACTAAAACTTGACGCAGACACGCTTGACAATTTTTTTAACGTATCTCAGGAACCCATGAAGATTTTTCATTTTTTATTGGCTTGAATTAAAGATAAGGCTTCAAACACATTGTAGTATAATTTTTAGACTTTCATTACAACTTTTCTAGGTCATGCCACAAGTTGAAGTTCCGGTTTAAAATTCGAGAAATTCTTGCATTTTTTTAAACTTCTTATGTGATGTATTCTTTACAAAATATTATAAATATCTATAATACTGATCATTCGATTCGGAATTTCATAAGATCCTAAACGGCTCTTTGAAAGAGTTCTTCGCTTCTTTTGAATCAAGTACGATATTCCATGCCTGATGTCTATTAAGGTGGTCTAAAATTTATTTTACAACCTCATTATGACAACAGCAGCAAGAATAAATGACCTTTAGAAAGAATATTTGAACGACTGAAACTTTCTTCTATTAGTTGACGGGAATATAAATAAAGAGAGATTTTAAGAAAGTTGTGCAAGGAAGACTGAAAAAGATTATAGGTCACACTCCTCTAAAAATATAGACCACAACATTTTCTCAGTATACTTCTCTCTGAAAAATATATTATAATTCAATCAGATCGATCGATCTAAAGCGACTAACTTTAACTTGATTCAGAGGAGCAGGTACAAAATTGTAATCATTGAAGTAAACCAGTTCATTAGACATATCAAGGGGCTACCACAGTCACTTAAGTAATTTTTAGTTACTTTATTCAAGCCACTGTTTATTTAGTTTTTAAAGAAAAAGGATATTTTAGTCACTGTAATCCTTCACATTTGAGATATTTTAAAAAAAAAAGAGAACTTAATTCATATATTCTTGGAATATATATAGCATGACATCTATACTATGAAAATGCGATTTAATATCAGACTTTACACTCTTTCCCCTATTCCACTCTTTCCCCCTTTTTAAAATATTTCCTATTCTTCCCTTATTTTCAAGAAACTTTCCCTTTTTCTTGCTTTCCTGAATTAATAAAGCCCAGTAAGAAAATCCAAATGTTTTTGGTTAAAAGTTTTTCTTTTTTCAATTCAGGTTTTTTGGGTAGAAATTTAATTATTTAGTTGAAAATTTAATTATTCTATTGAAAATTCAACTATTTTCTGGAAAAGTAATTTTTTATTCAAAAATCAGCTATATGGTTCATAAATTCATGTTTATTCGTTGAATATAAAATTTTTTTGTAAGCGATCTTCTAGCGATTAAAAGTTAAATTTTTCTAAAGCTTTCAACTTTTCAGCTTGAAAACTCAAGTGTTTTGTTAAAAATGTATCTCTTTTATCAAAAAACTCATCGTTTTGGTTTAAAGAGGTACTATTCGGTTGAAATTCCTGTTTTCTTTGTTTAAATTAACATTCTTGTTCGAAAATCATTTTCGCAGGATTAAAATTCAAAGGTTATGTGCTTAAAAAAATACTTTTAAAAAATATGAGAAACATTTCCATGCAAAAGGAGGATTTATCTTAAATCCGTGAAATCGTTTCGGTCCCTTTTCAGTGAAAATCCTAACGTCCATTACCAGGGTTGGACATCTCCATTATCCACTAGAATTCTACGAGTTTTGTTGATCCGGTGCTTAAGACACAAAAGCATGATTTTTAATTTTTAAATGATGAAAACCCAAAGATAGAGGAAATTTTATCGTCCTACATAGGAAATAGGAATATGGCGGCTTGTATTGTTCAAAGTTCCTGGTGGGTGGGCTGCGTGAACTAACTGTCTATCCAGGATGTGATCTCTTTGCCCAGGTTTGCCTCAAGAAGAGCATCTCCTCCCTCGAGTTCATTGTCTGTAGGTGCACTCTATCTGATGCACGAATATCTAATCTGAAGACGCCCTCGGATCCATCAATTTTAGCACAAGATTCTAATTGTATGATAGAGATTCATCATATTAAATCACAAAAACTAGGAAATGTCTCTTCTATAAGAGATTTGTTTTTTTTTTTTTTTTTGTTAAGGACCTAACACAATTTCACATAAAATTCCAGATCAGAAAATTGCGTATCAGAATTATCTGATTATCAAGATGAATTGTCTGAAGTAAATTTTCATTACCGTCTACATGCACATTAAAAGCTGAGCTTTCAAGCAAATTTCCTACATTTTTCTTAAAAGGAAAAATCGTTAAGATTCGACGATTATTTGAACTACGTAAATTCAAAGAAAAACTTTTGGAACAAAAAAAATGTTTTTCTGAGCTTTAGAGATTTATAGACCAGCATAGAAAAATGAGAATTTTTTCCCCATCGTGAAATTTAAAATTTTGTGAAACATCCCTTGTTGAACCTAGAAAGTTGTAAATCTTCCAGAAGTGGGAGTCAAAAATTTAAAATTTATCTCTTCGATTATACATTTATCTATTTGGTTGAAAATTTGTTTTTTTTTTTTAATTAATTTGTTTTTTTGATAATTTCAATTGTCGATTTATAGACGAAATTTTTTTTTAGTTGAAAATTAAACTATTTTGTTAAAAACTTGTAGTTTTTGTTGAATTAAACTTTTTTTGATTTAAAATGATAGGTAAAGGAGCTATTTTTACCAAAATTTCGGTACTTATAGTTGGATTTTTTTAGTACGTGTAGACCCTTCCGAAAATTATAATCTTTATTGATTGAAATTTCAACTATTATATTTTCCATTAAAAATTTAAATACTTGGTTCACGTTGAATTCCTTTCACTAAAATTCGTCTTTTTGTTTGAAGATTCGTCATTCTGATATGAAATATAATTTCTGTAACTGAAACTATTCCACTTCTGGTTAAAAAGTTATATTTACTTGTTAGAAATTCTTCTATTTTGTTGAAAATCGGTCTTTTTTGGTAAAAAAGTAATATTTTTGGTTAAGAGTTCATCTTTTTAATGAAAATTTAACTAATTCGTTAAAAGATGAACTTCTTTCATATAAACGTTCGTTTTTTGAGTTCAAAAATAATTGTTTTGACTGAAAATTTAACTATTTCATTTTTGGCTCGAAAATAAATAAAATAAATAAATAAAATAAATAAATTTTATTGGAAATTCTTCTTTTTGGTTAAAATGATCGATGTATTTTGATAAAAATTCATATTTTCGGTATAAAATTAAACTCATGTTTGGGAAATTCAACTGCTTGGTTGATAGTTGAACCTCTTTGTTAAACAGAATTTTTTTGGTTGTTGTGACATCAATTTAGTTGAAAGTTGAACTGTGTAGTTGAAATATAGTTGTTTTTTGGTTGAAAAATTATTTTTTCACTGAAAATTCAATTAATCTTGTTAAAGATTCAATATTATAGTGCTGGAAAATGAATCTCTTTCATGTAAAATGTAACTATTTTCTTGAAAATTTGTAATTTTTCATTTAAAATAATTATTTTTTTAAAGAAAATGCAAATATTCCATTATTGATTGAAAATTGATCTTCTTTTATTGAAACTTCAACTGTTTCAGAATTGTTTAAAAAATAAATATTTTAACAGTTAAGAATAACCTCCGACTTTCATTAAAAAGTATATCAACTGCCGTCAGAAAGATATTAATAAAATTGGGTAAACATTCATTTTGGATTTTGGCTGATAATCAAAATGATGTGCAGCGATTTGATAGACCGTGGTTTCCTGTGTTATGTTTTCCTCTGAGCTCATCTCATAATCTTGAATTAATTATATCAAGTAAAATCATATATAAGAAAATTTATTTCTTCTGATATGCAGTAGTCACATTATTTTATTCTCCCAGTTGCTCAACATGTTGCTAAAGACTTAACACTTTAACTCAGATGCTGAATCTCCGAAACTCTAAACTCGAAAGCAATGGCTGATGGCGTCAGCACCGAAGAATCAAATAAACCGCCTCTGTTGATTTCAGATTCATTGACAATCATAAAAATCTCGGATTCCCTTGGATGCGTTTTTCGCAATCGCCTTTGAATGAAATAAAAACTTTAATCCTTGAGAAAAATTAGCCGGGACCGAAGACGTAAATTCATCGCAATTTCCATTTTTGCGTTATTGGTTTTGTATTATGCAACTCTGCAAACCCTCATACAACTTGATATTTTCTTGACTTTTTACATTCTCATTCATGAAAGTGTAATGTAATCGTCCAAATTTTCGATCGCTAGTTTTTAACGGATCCTTACGTTTCGGCACTCACAGAATTAAAAAATCATAACATTTTGTCGGTGTCTGTATGTCTGTCTATCTGCCTATATGGATGTATGACTGTATGCCTGTACGTCGCTGTTTGTATGGTTACCTGAATGTTGTAGCCACGCTAACTTTTGAAGGATTTGTCCAATAGAGTCAGCCTTTGATACACTTGTTAAGGGGTAACATCTATATAAACATTTCAAAAAATCGTTTGTTTTTTTAAAGTTAAAATGGTAGAGAATTATGTTAAAAAGAACGTCCTGAAGTGATTTTACGAAAAAAAAAATTTTCTTCGAGTTGTGAGCATCAGACGTTAGGTATCCCAGTGAGCGGTCGGGCTCACTCCCGAACTTTAAACGCGTTTTTCTCAAAACCACTTTTTTTAAAACTACCTCCACAATTATTCAGTCAATTTTGATCCGATCGATTTAAAATTTTGACAAAAGCTTTATAATATTATTTTCTAGGAAACTACGTAGGATTTTGTTGAAAAATTGAAAACTTTGTTTTACGACCGAATTTTCATGATTTTTTTGTACAAAAAAAAATTTTTTTTTTAACTTTCGCCATTTTTTAAATTTTTGATATTTTTTAAAACCCCTACGTACTTCCCTCGCTTTTAGTTTAAACACTAAGAAAAAAATTGATTTTTGTACTTCAGATCAATAGCGATGACGAAAAGTTGGTGGTAGTGGAGGCCTCTCTCAAAATTCCTCTGATGCTTATAGCTCTGTATAGGCGCCATTTTGCATTTAAATATTTTGTTAAAATTAATTTATGCACTTTAAAACATGTATAATAAAGTTACCTAATTAGATTTTGCATCAAATAAAAAGCTTCTTCGAAAAAAATGCCAAAACGACCTTCAAAAACAGGGATCTACTTAGATGTTACCCCTTGAGGTTCCCAAAATGAAGGTTAAGTTCGTTAAGTAGATATTTCCAACCAAAATTTAAGAACTTAGAGCTTTTTTAAAATTTGAGAAATCTTTTTTTTAATTTTAGAAGTTTTTGTGAAAGTTTTGTATAGGTCGGTAGAAGACTTGCAAATTTTCCCTATACAATGTTTAATTTTGATAAGAATTAAAAAATTTATATACTTTTGAAAATTTTTAAAATGTTCAGAAAAATAGAAAAAAAATAGTTTTTTGTTAGATTAAGAAATTTCATTTACATTATTTACTAGATAATAAATATATTTGGAAATTATCTCAGTTAAATTTTTTGATTAGACAAAAATTCAAAAAGTTAGAGCTTTTTCAAAATTTAAATAAAAATTTTTTATGAGTTTTATAAATTTATGTCAAGTTTTCTGGTATACAGCAAAAAGACTTGCAAATTATCCTAATGACATTTTGAAATTCGATAAAACTTCAATATGTTATATGCTTTTCAAAATTATCAAAATTGTCAAAAAAGAAGAAAATTTTTTAATAGGTTAAGAAAACAAGATTTACAAATTATCTTGATAAAGTTTTTAAAGTGGACACAAAATATCACGATATTTTATCGCGCTCGCGAGCGCGAAGCGCGAGTTTCGTAATTAGAATGTAATCGTCAAAGCCGTATGTGCTTTTAGAATCTTCTTTAAAAACAAATTGAACAAAATTTCAGTTACAACTTATGGCTGTAATTCCTCAGAAGTTTAAATCATAGTTTTAAGCACTGATTTAATTATACAAGCATGCTTTGACTGAAAAAGCAGCAAGTTATGCTGAAAACGCAGTTGCCTGCTATAATAAAATTGGAAAATTATTTCTAAATTAAAATTCTTGATTACATTTCTAAATTTGAATAAATGTTTTAAATTAAACATAAATCTCTAACACATTGAAAGTTTCGCATTATAGATCAATCAAAATTACTGATTCAATTAACGAAATTCACTGTTTATATGATTTAAAGTGACCTATGTAATTAGTGAAAGCGAAATAACTGATTTCACCAATAAAAGTTACAGTGTAGATAATTTTTTTATTGGTAAAAAATTCAACTATTTGGTTGAATGTTAAAAATTTTGTTAAAAATTCTATTTGGTAAAATTCAACTATTTCTAATTGAAAGTTAAAATATTTTACTGTTGAAGTAAACTTTTTGTTGAGATTAAACCTTTTTATTTGAAAAAAATCTGTTTGGGTAGTAGTTAAGTTTCTTTTCTTGAAAATTTACCTATTTAACTTTTGTTTTGAAAATTGTGCCTTTTTAGTTAAAAATTTAACAGATTGGATATTTAAAAATTACTGATTTCATCAATAAGTGAAACTGACTGATCTGAAAAATCACCTTTGAATGACTTTTTCAGTCGTCGAATTCTCATCACTTGAATCAGTTAAAATTTACTTCGAATCAGTCACGTCTGTCTGATTCAAATTGATATTTTAAATTGTGAAGATACGTTAATTTTTGGGTGGTCTGGTTTCAGTGTTCGAACGAGCTCTATTTAATAACAGGAGGTACCCTGGATGAGCACTAATACTCTTTAATGCTCACGAGCCGACCACGACCGTTCAGCCGAGAGGCAGTTAAGGGCGCGTAAAGTTGTTTTTTACCCTTTGCTGTGCTATACGTGCTTCCAGAACCTCGGGCTATTCGTTCTCCTGGCCAATTTGTAACTACTCTTTTGAATTGAAAAACTTTATCCATATTGAGACTAGCATACAATATATACTCTTTTCCTACATGCACAAACACATTCTCATAAATTGAACCAGTGAAATCTCACAGATTTCTAGTAAAATCGTACTGGCTGAAACATCCAGAAGTGAGTCATTAACAATCAGTGGGATTTCACTGGTTCACTTAGTGGATTTTTATCACTGTTTTAATTAGTGAGGTTCATTGCTTTCTCGGTACCAGTAGTTATCTGGTCGTACGCCTTGTTGTCCGTCAGCTACGCGCGCCTACCAGATGAATGGAGGTTCATGTCTTGGCCGTGTGGAGCGCTATATATCACTAGTTGAATCTATCATTTGGCGTCACAGGTTTATTTAGTTACTCTATTTTATTTGAGCCACGTAGTGGTCCACCCAGTCAAAGTGGGATAATCACTGATTCATCAGTAATAATGCAAAATTCTAATTCAACTCTGACAATTGTTTCTCTGGTTTAGTTTAAGAGAGCATGTTTTTTGTCAAGAAAACTATTAATAGATTAGGGCCGCCCATTAACTATTATTGTAACAGAGAGCGGGGGTCATTGAAAAGAACGTAACAAACTTAGATAACGTTTAATGCTTTCCTCATGATAAACTGCAAAAAAGTTTACGAAAGATTTAAAATGTCCGATATCACATCAAACTTTTTAAATCTGTTTTTCTGTTTAGATTTCGCAGAAAGAAAACATATTGAAATATCCAATCAATTGATGATAAACAAAATCTTGTTGCATAGTGTAACTTACTAAATTTCGAAATCACTTTCATATTTTAAATTTAATACTCTTTCCTCTGTTTCCCTCTTTTTAACCATTTTTAGAAATTCCTCATTTTTCCTTGTTTTCAAGAAACTTCCCCTTTTCTCCCTGTTTCGCCTAAATGCTAGCTGCATTAATCGAACCCAATAAGAAAATCTCTCTATTTTCTATTAAAAGCTAGGTTTTTTTATATAAAACATCTCGTTAAATTAAAAGTTCTAGTATTTGGTACTACTTAATTTATTTAGTTAAAAATACATCTATTTTGTTAAAAAGTAATCTATTTCCGTAAAAACTTAACTGATTGGTTAAGAGTTGAACTATTTTTTTGGAAATTCATTTCTTTCGTTAAAGATTTGTCTCTTCGGTTGAAAGTTGAAATATCACGTTAAAATTTGTTTCATTTTCGGATGAAAATAATTTTTTAAACTAAAAATTAAACTATTTCTTTAAATATTTAGTTGAAATTTGATCTTTTTTAGTTCAAAACATAACTCCTTGATAGAAAACCCGGAAATTGGTAGAAAATTAACTTTTTTGTTGAAAAATCATATTTTTAGGTTGATAACTCAACTATTTTGTAGATAATTCTGGTTTTTAACTTCAAAATGGAATTTTTTATCAAATGCATATATTTTGCTGAAAAATTGTCTATTTTTGTTACAAAAATAATCTTTTTGGTGGGCAATTCATTTTTTTCGTTAAAAATGTAAATACTTGGTTAAAAAATAATTTTGTTATAGAAAAATTGAACTATCCCACTTTAGGTTGGAAATTTATCCTCAATAAACTATTAAAACTATTTAGTACAAAATTAATTATTTTGTAGAGCATTCGTCTTTTAGTAGAAATGTAATCTTCTGGCTGAAAATTCATCTTCGTGGATTCAAATTTCAAATTTGGTGAGAAACAAAATTTCTTTTTCCTATTGAAGTATTAACTATTTGGTTAAAACTTGTTTTTTTTTTACTCAAAATTAATTTTTTATCTAAAATGTGTACTATTACATTTTTGGTTTAAAATTTATCCTCCATAAACTAAAAATTTAACTATTTAGTAGAAAATTCATGTATTTGGTAGACAACTCGTATTTTTGGATTAAAAATTGGACAATTTTGATTAAAATTCATGTATTTGGCTGAAATATTCGTCTTTTTTGGTAGAAAATATTTTTCAGTTGGAAATTCCACTATTTTTTTGCAAATACAGTACACTTTGATTCAAAATCTTATGAATTTAAATCATTGCATTCAATATGGTATTAACATTAATTTTTATTTAAAAGAATTTATTACATCGTATTTCCCCTGTTTTAAGAGCATTTTTGGCTGTGAAATCTGATATTTTTATATTTTAATTACATATTCTTGATTCATTAGTAAAGGGGGCTTCCATAAATGATGTCACGGTCTTGGGGGGGGGGGCGGTCAGAGCATCTGTGACAGTCTGTGACATGGGGGGAGGGGGTTCTCGGCAATGTGATGTCACAAATTTTTCCCCAAATAAAAGAATGTTTTAGTA
>JAAAKG020165488.1:0-28436 GCA_010014905.2 Druon quercuslanigerum
TATTAATCAATTCATTATTGTATTTCCCATCAGGGAATAACTCATCAGCCAGTAAGTGTCACTTTCCAGAGGCGCGGTTAGAAATGAATTTTCATCTATTGCATCGGTGAAGGGTACCCTATGGTTTTGAAGGCGGTCCTTTAACATATATAATCTCCCTTTCCACTGTAAAAGTTTTGTCCATTTAAAATTTAAAGAGAAAACGGGAAATTTATAGCTGACAAAAATTCTTTTACATTAATTGGATTACATAATTATAAATTACATATTTATATAATAAAAGTCTTTCAGTGTAAAAACTATTAATAAAATTGTGTCAGCTAAACAAGGAATAATATAAATACTTTTGTATCAATCTAAACAAAGATTTTTTTTGTTTACCAATTTATTTTTTTACAAGTCGTGTGTCTCCATCTTGTGATTCATACAATAACAATAAGTAAATAGATAGAAAAAATTTTAATTCCATGAAAATTTCGGAATTGATTATTTGAAGAATTTTTAAAAAAAATTTCAGAGTTCTTTTAATAATTAAAATGATTTTTTTTAATGATTATATAATATTTTTAAAAATCTGCTCATATAAATCTTCCAATGAAATTATAACACCTTAATTATTTGGAAAGAATTTATTTAAAAAATGACGTCCAACATTCAAAAATAAAAAAAAACATTTTCCTCTTTCTATATTAATCAAAAATCCCTTTTGTAAAAGCCGTAAGGGAATGAGCATGTAAAGTGGTTGCCCCCGCTAAGAGATATGGTTAAGTTTTTTACTATAAGTTGGTGATATCAGCGATATTAGGTGAAATTTACCAAAATACTACACCTGAATAATAATTTTTATGAGAGTTATGAATCTAAGAAAAATGAATTGAAAATCTTTTTTTTTCTTTTGGTTTTGGTTTTCTTATGTGCAACCAAAATTTTTTTTTATTAATCACAAAGTTCGATTTGAAAATGTTTAATTAAAAAGGAATTAGATTATTAGATTTTAAAATGCTTTAAATGTATCAGCGGGGCTCGGGGGGTTTGGCGGGTATTTTGAAGGGTATGTTTGACGGACGAAGAGTGCGAGGGGACTTCAATGCTATCGCCAGAGCGCCTCTACATTCTTCGCGGGAAACTAAAATACGGGGTAGAAGAGAGCGGGGTAGCCCGAATACTTTAGACTGACGCGCCTCCTATAATCTTCGCGGGTAACTAGACCAGCACCGCATCTACTGCAATAATATCTTTGGTATTAGTTTGTTTTCTAAGAATAACCTCAAATATTTAAAAACATTGAAATTTTTAAGAAAATTTATTTTATTTTATTGATTTTATGTGTTTTTTATCGTTAAAGATCACAAAATAAGTATGAGATATCTGCTTGTTTTCCAGAAACGTACCTGCAAAAATAGTTTAACCTTTTAAAAAATAGCAAAAATAAATTATTTAAACGAAATAAAAATATTAAAAAATTTTTAAACTGTTTAAACATTTTTTTAAATTTTGGAAGAAGCCAAATGGCGCTTTTTGACCTCTTCTTTTGTGTGACAAGTGCGAGAAGTAGTTGATTTTAGATGAAAATGATGGTTGCTGCCTGAGGGAAGTGAGGGTAATAATCACACGAGCTGAGAATTACCTATGAACACGCGTCCCACATACTATTTTTCGACACAGGGCGTGAGAAATTTAATTACGAAAATTTGGCAAATCGAGGTTCAGTGCTGAACCTTACACGGGGTCTAGGGGCAGAGTAATTGTAATAATGTTAATAGTAATAATAAATAATAGTTAAGTATTTAAGTAGTTCAAAAAGTAAGTTAGGTATATTTTCCATTTTCGTCGATGGCTCAAATTTCTACAAAAGTTTATGAAAATGGACAAGAATGATGTACATGGTAACCAGTGGCAGCAAACTATATTCTGTGCACCGAGAGAACGAATTTCTGAAAAGACGAAATTTCGTTCGCAGCGCGCAGGTTGTCAAAGAGAGGGAAGTGTAGGCGTGGGACCCCCGCTAACAAGGGTTTAGTGATGGCCCTAACTAAGTTTATAAAACATTTCAGAAAGCAATTGGGTAAGTCTATTTGAAAAAATTGTGATTCCCTTCAACAAAGATTGGCCGCACACCGAAGAACAAAAATTTGTCGACGCCTTCCTTAAGTGTGAATGTCCAACCAGACATCTGAACAAATGCCGAGCTGGGGCTGAATATGAATGCAAAATTGGCCAATATACTATGGGAAATTGTGTGCGAACTGGTTACTTCGCATTTTCTACGTAGGCTAGAGAAATCGAAATAAGCAGAAACGAGAAATAGAAAAACGCAGACACGAGAAATCGAACTTCGCCGGAAACATTTTCAAAGAAAAATTTTCGTTTAAACATAAATTCATAAACCACAAATTACTCCTTTGCTCAATTTACTTGGACTCGGGAAGAATTCCAATTTGGGACGAACGAACAAGTCGAATAAATCCAAAGACACGAATTATGATTATGAAATATGTAGAAACAAATTTTTCAGAAGTTGAGAAATGAGTATACTAAGCAAATTACTTCGATTCTTTTTTACTCTGTCTAGTCAGTTAGAAATAACGAGTTAATGGATATCTGGAGAGTTAAAAGATGAGGAGCAAGAGATGGGCTTTAACCAATCCTGCTAGTGCCTTGTTAAAACTATGCTGGAACCGAGCTAGACTTCCGGTAACTGGACTGGATAAAATCTCTGCTTAATGAAAACTATGAAGGTCAACGAACTGATTTGCAGGTAGAATCTTGAAAGTTAACTTAATCCCGAACTGACTGTCGCGACCTGAGGTCCCTGGAAGTAATTTCAGGAAATGAAAAAGACTTTTACCAATCAAAGGTTTGTCCTTGTTTTATCCCTTTCTCCCTAGAAATCGTGGGAACTTGTATCTGGTGGGAGGGCTTAAGGGTTTCATTGGACTAGAAATCTGGAATAGGTGAACCAGAGGGGCTTCATCGCGATGTGTGGCTATTCTTGGGAACTGACGGACTGAATGTCAAGGGCTGAATGAAACCAGGGTCAACAAATACATGTATACCCCGGCGCGCTCCCCTCAGTCGAGGCTGGCAAGTTGGGATAACAAATGAGGTGTCTGAACAGAGACTTTGGGAAACCAGATCGATTCTCATAGTATGTAGAACCGCGCTCTGCAAGCGTAGCTCTGTAGGGGGATTCATTATTTGTCTAGCTTCTCGTGGGACCAAAAGGGCAAGATGAAAAAAATCAACAAAACTCGATGAGAGTGCCGGGTCTAACCTCGTCTAACCCTCCGAAAAAATAGGCCGCTCCTCCGGGGCCAACCCATCAGGAGCGGTACAAACTTCTAATACTGATGACAGCAATCTTGTTGTCACGATTGTATAACAGCGGGGCTCTCAGTAAAGAGGAACCATAGTACTGTAGATGAGGAGAGTCCGCTTAGTGTGGCTTGCAACCACCAGCCAAGATACCTCACACGGGGCCAAGAAGCGGCGTCAAAGGTATGGATGCAATCTTGTTACTTCAGCCCTGCTCCAGAGATCCGACCATTTTTAAGGTTTATTGCCTCGATTTTTTCCGGGCGATGCTGGCGGATCCCCGCCTCCCAAAGAGGTGCAGGTTTTAATTCGGCACTGTTAGGAGAACAGTGTTCCTCTGCTGTTGGGCTGCGATGCAAACTCGACAAAGAAGCAACGCTGAATCACCTGATGGAAGCTCACTTCCTGGATTTCAACAACTTCAAACCGAACACGAGGTGGGCGACTAGGGCGTCTGCCTTTATCCAGTGCTCTTACAAAAGGGCATGGAGTTCGTCGATCCTTCACTGAGTGAACCGATCAGTTGAACGTATTTAATTCTAAAGATGCTGATGAAGCTGGTCGAAAGATAATTTAAGGATTAGGTGCTTTTAACCCCGCCTTTTAGGCACGCTGCTTGATCGAAACTGCGCTCCATGCTGTCGTGGCAAAATTGGACTAGCAGCTGGAATAGAATGGGTATGCTGTGGGTACCATCTTTAATATCGAGGTTGGCTTCAGCAACCCTCCTCCAGAAATCATCTGTCGAGAGGCTTCGAGGTGTGGCGTGCCAGTCCAGATAATAACCTCAATCGGAAGCATGCTATGCAGGAGGAAACTCGAAACCGGATTGGGCGAATTCCTAGTCAGGGCAATAGCGCTAGGAGGGTGCCTACAGTTACAAGGTGGGCACTGCGCATCGTAAATCTCTTCCTCTTGCGAAGTTCAGGAAAGACCAGCCTCGTCATTTACGCGATAAATTACAAAGTGCCGAAAGTTGACGCTCCTGTATTTTGTGGCTGGAGGGGCTGACGTTTTTAAATTCTGTTAAATATTTCAGAGTAGTCCGAGATAGCAAACTGAACTGGACGAAGCACCTGAGGACCCAATGCAGGAAAATTGTCATGACTTTTTGGATGTGCAGGAAAGCCTTTGATTTGACCAAAGTTTGGTTCATACCGATGAGCGAGGGCGAAATATTCATTTCAACAAAAATACCATCCTCAATTTGTTTTCCCCACAGGTGTTTTTGCCACACTACGCCGCACAGTGGCGAATGAATCCGAATGAAATTTTTGGTTTGAATGCTTACAATACTTTTCTCTTTAACGTACACCTTGTTTCAGGCTTGGGATATGTGAGCACGGGAATGATGAAATTAGGTTCTGTGAGATAGGGTGTTGTATGCTTGGGATCTTTTGGAATTAGGTTTAGTAGGTTTGGGATTTGTGAGCTTGGAATATGTGAAATTGAGATATTTAGCTTTGGGATATGTGGGGTTAGGTTTTGTGGGCTTGGACTTTGTGAGCTTACGTTTCATGGTATGTTGTTTGCATTAAAGTACTTTAGTTTAAGCTTAGTCATTATTAACTGACGTGAGTTATGGCTTACGTATAAGGAATAAAAGGAGTCGAAAGGGGTAATCCCATTTACTATAAATCTGATTTAAGCACGGTTTCAGATATGTTCCTTAAAAGCAGTCACCTAAAACGAACACAACATTCGTTTGCTCCAAATTCGTTGTTTCTAACCACTTATAATATCTCTAAAACTATGAATTTTAGAGCATGGGTTTATTTGGAAAATTTACCACGTTTGCAGAGTATTTACTCACCAGAAAACCTTAACCCGATTTAAGGGGGTGCGAAACTTGAAAAAGAACTGGAAATTGGGAACCGTAGTTCTGCGGAAATTCCGCGCTTCGATTGCACAGATTTATCAAAAAAAAATTAACGCCAATTTGTACAAAAAAGTAGGAATTTATTTCATGAAATTTCACTTGACCAACTACATTAATTTGATTAAGTGTAATGTCATGTACAATCGCACGTATGTATACAATTATGTTATTCACATTTTTTAAAGATCCATAGCCTTTTTATTGTCAAAAATTGTTTCTAGCTCGAAAATTTTGAATAAATATTCTTCAGGATATTTACGTTTTAAAAAAGTTTTATTGATATAGGTACGTAATTTTCTGCGTTTTATGGAATGCAAATATTCCATCATTTTAAAAGCTTTAGACTCTCGTAAATTTTGTTACACCTCATCTGCATGCATAATTCTGTCATGAACGTCGTTACGTGAGGCCCTTTATCTTTTTGCTTTCCACTCTCGAATACCGTGACTAAAGTCATTCTTGGATCTATATTGTACATGGCGTAAATATAGGATTCCTGAAAAGTAAATGACGTTTACGTTATTTTGAATATCACTTCGAATGAAAGAGCTACCACTTTTTAAATACATAAAATAATAAAAGGCTTCTACATTTATACGAAGATCCATTCATGAATAGTCTTCATGTTAAGATTCAACTGCCACTACTATACTCTATTTTTTTGTACCTTTTGATTGTGTCCTTTTAGGTATATTATGTTATCCATAGCAATAAGATCAGCGGAATGGTCTGCTATACCTTCCCGAATATTGTCCCAATGAGCCAATGGCTTCTGTGGAAACATCTAAAAGATCATGCATTGTAATTTATCAAGCAATAAGTGTTTTCTCTACATTTAAGTTCTAAAAAGTAACGCATAAAGTTATAAACTGGTTATGAAAATGAATACACTTAATTTCTCTGTTAAACCTCAACCCACTGCACTATTATCGAGCTTTTCAATTATAGCAAACTTTTCGCAGATTCTCACCATTTTGTGTTTTCCTATAATCGTTATATGTATTGTGTAGAAACAGTAATCAAAATAAATAAATATTTGTTTACATAAACCGGTATGTAATCTTGAAATAAAATGTTTTGTCAAACAAAAAGAAAACAACCGTGCTGCGCACGCATGTAGATAACGAATCTTAAAAGTATTCTCTGTGTTTTGAATTTGTAAGGTCCCACTGTATTTCTAAATTTGTCAAAGTTTCGGGAGCATTTTAAACGAATTAAAATAACATATTTCTATTATCATTATCCATCTTTAATACTCACATTAGGGCAACTAACAACATGTAAAAAATCCTCCCCGACAACCGTTTCCCTCTTAGGATGTTTATAACCAGGCCCAGAATCTTGATTGCCCCTCGCATCAAAAACAATTACAACAGCCAAAACCTCGTACTTTCTCTGAAAACTCTGCAGTCTATGAAAAAAGTTCTTTTCATTGATAACCTATAAAACATAATTAATTTTTTTACTTTAGCGAGAGCTTTGTGGTCTTACTCACTTATGATAGTAGTCAACGTTCTGTCTGCTCATGATGCTTCTCATCTCCCCATGACTTGCCTGCTGACTCAGAGTTGTATGAAAATATAGTGAACATTTCGATAAGACGGCACTCCTCAGTTTCAGCAGCCACTGATACAATACCGGTTGCTGATTAGCTTTTAGAAAAGTCGCTCCAAAACCAAGTTTCCAGGACTTCGGAAATACAACAAAAATTTTAATAGGGAATCAAGGTACATATTCCAGTAATCATGCCACCACTTTTCTTTCCTTTTTATCAAATTGGAATTAATTAAAATTATATTTGACAGTCAAAAAGGCTAAAAGTAAATCAGTCTTATTAATAAATGTAACTTTGAAAATATTTGTTAACAATAATATTTAAATTATAAGCAAGTTTCACGTATATTTTTACCAATACGATTACTGGGACATTTACCTTACACATAGTGATACAATTTTGCAAGAAAACGAATGTTAAACTAACTTTTTGAATTGATCCTAATATTGAAATTTTATTAAGAACTTTAACAAACGTCTTATAACAGATGAATAATTAATCTCTTATGATTATGTACTGACCTCTTTATTTTGCAAAGTGCGCTCCCAAGCCGTCATTCGAGCCTGCGCACCATAAAGTGCCATCAGCGATGGAAGAAACCTCCAGTTTTGAATTTCAACGTGAGCTTTAATCAGTTGTACTAAGATTTCGCATTCCAATCTGAATTAGGTCAAATAATACATTTTTAATAAATTTGAATAGTATTTCATATTTTTGAGGTATAACTGATAGTGTCCTCAGATTAGAAACAAAAACTGAAGTAAAACACAAAAACTAGTTTGTCCATTTTTTCTCGAAAACTTTCGATTTTGTACAAGTATGTTTATGACTAAAAATATTCTATTTTTTAAAAAGAAAACTTTGAAGGAAATTTTCTTCCAATTTTGTAGTCGAATTTGACCGCGTACAAATGATCCTAAACTTACTTTTTGGCGTTAATAAGCTTCAAAAATCAACTTTGTTCTATAATTTTGTTTAAACTCATTCATTTTGAAAAATATTTTTTCTCAAAATACTTGCTGAGCGAAGCGGCATGCGCGCCTACTAAATAACACTAGAACTTTATACGCGCACGTCTAATTTTTTTGGATGCAATTATTTTACTTGAAAAATAAGTTCCAATAAAAGACCATGAAATTAATTTTTACTTTAATAAATTTTACCTATACACGGATTCACATGGGTTCCCTCTCACGTTACAGATTCAATATTTTGCAAATCTAAACATTAGCATTTAACTTTAGAAAACCAATCTAAAATTACGGCGTAAATGATATAATAAATTATCTATTGATTTCACAAAGATTTCACAAATATTGCAAAAATTTCACAAAGTTTTAAAATGATTTTAAAGATTTTCTTATCTTCAATTAAAATTACTTCACGAAGTTTTCAAAGATTTCATAAATATTTCACAAAGTCCATATCGCTGTCAAAGATGTTTACAAATAAAACCCGAAACTAAAAAGTGTAAAGGAAATATGCAAGAAAATATTTACGTTGTGACAAATCACCGTTTCATCTTCAATCGAGTATTCTATCACAGTAAAAACTACGACAAATATATTTCAGAGGCAAAAAAACAACAAATCTTGCAGAAGCACAATAACATTCAATTGAAGAGGTTATTGAATTAGTGTAAGTATTGAACAAAAAGAAAAAAAAAACTGAATTTAATCAGAATGAAATATTTCATCATTCAAAAATTTGTATTGATTTTCTTAATGCTTATTACTTACATAGTGAATATATTTTATTACAAAAATAAAATTGTTTAAAATGTTCTACTGGCTTGATTTTAATAATACAATTGAGATAGAAAAGTTGTACTCATTATTAAACATTGTATAGCTGCATTTTTGTGTACATGTGATATTTTATAAATAGCACAAAATAAGTGCAACTGACCTTCTTATAATAATGCACTCAACTCTTGATATAAGAACGATTTCGGGCTTGGCTTTCAGTGGTCTTGACCCGAAATCGGGAGAATCCAAATGTAAACAGACAGGGTTCCATGAACCATTTCGGTTGGATTTGGGCGCATGACGCAACCTAATGCAACTAATGCGATGAGAGTACTGCCCTCATCATGTTTGTAAAGCTTGCCTGAACACGGCCTCTCGTGTTCCCCGAATCTTAAACTGATCTTTTCTGTTCCGCACAGGACAAGAGACGTTCTGTCCCCGCCGGCAGTCTGTTGATACAGAATAGCTATCCTTATTTCAGAGAGAGAGGGGGAGAGAGAGAGCGTAATGCCTATTTCAATGTCCTACAAATGATGCAGGTATAGACTGAAGGGTGCTTGCCAGAAAAAGACCTAACGTTTTTTGAAACTGGTCTTAAAATGGTATTATATGGGTACTTCTTTTTACAAGGGTGCTACAAGTGCTGAAAGTAGGCAGTTCCACACGAGTGTGAAGTCTGCTGTACGAGCTACGGGCGAATCGAAGGGGAATTGTAGGCGAGTCGTAGGTTTGCTCTGTAAGTCCAAGGACATTCCGAGACAAATTCACTGAAGATTTAATTTTGAAAATTCCAAAAACTGACTAAATGAGTACGAGTTGAAGTGAAAACGAAATAAATTAGATTTTTCCAAAAACGGACGTTTTTAACTTTCAAATATAAAACCTAAAAATTTACAACTTTTTATCTAAAAGGAAACAGATGTGCAATGTAAAAATGACGTGCTATGTACCAAAAATGCAATGTACGAAGACAAATCCGTACATGAGTTTCATGTGATAAAATATGACAGTATAGCTCCAGTCGATAGTAATTGTTATCTTAAGTGCCTGCTGATGCGCGAGTAAATCCATATAATCGATCCATCGCAAATCAGCTCGAAATTTCGACACATAATATTCGTATATTACTTGGCGTGATTCAAGATGGAAATTCGGGTGAGGTTAATACCAATACCAGTACTCGTTCGCAAATAGCGAATGAATTTGTTGAAAAAAGACGTTTACTGTCCAAGAGAGCTGGTATTTAGGGAACCGCGTATGAACGCGAACGAATATATACGACAAATTGTAATTTTGGAAATTACTATAATTAATAGTAATGGCCGACGTCGACGGTTGTGCCACGCACGCGGTCCCGGTTTTACACTTATACGTTATAAAAAAGTTGTGCTAGGGTGTTGGAAACATTTCGAGTGTTGAATTAAAGTTCTATGGCTTCTATTAATAAATTAATAATTGATAGCACATTTGCATAGAGAGTGCTCCTTATAAGAGTTCAGACGTTTCCTCACTTCTTGGACATTACGTTTGGTGTTTCTATAGTTTGATCTGGCGAGGAGGGTTCTTTCTTATAATCGAGTGATTTCTAATGTTATGGCATTTGACAATCTAAGAGTTATTTATCGGAAGGGAGAACAGTGCAACTTCATTGCGCACCCGTGGTGAGTTAACATCCACACACAAAATGAAGGAGAACACATAACACATAGTTACGAATCAGCTGGGCCTGCTTTGCATCTGTTCCCATGAAAATTGCAAGAAATCGATTAAAATCAGTGGAGCTACAGCAGAGAGTTCAAAGAGGAGAGACGGGGCTTCGAATTGTGCATCAAAAGTCTATACCAGTGATCGTCAGCGGCGAGACGCAACATAGAAAAAACAACACACACAACGGCAGAAAGTTCCAGTCATTAAATAAGTATCCTTTTAAAATTTTTTACCAGAATATGCGTGGTTTGAACACTAAACTAAATTTGACGTCAGCCTTCCCTGATATTACCAACTATGATTATATCGCGTTCACTGAAACAAGGCTAAAGCCTGAAGAAACATCTTATGAGATTTTCAGGTCAACTGAATTCACAATTTTTAGGGATGATAGAACAAATAGGAAGGGAAGTGGGGTAATGATTGGTTTACGAAAACACCTTAGAACGCAACTTGATCTGTCCAGGATCCATGAATTAAATCTGAATTTAAATATTGTCGGTACAATAATGAAGTCGAATAACTTCTGTCTTAATTTAATAGTACTTTGCGTGCCCCATGACTTGACTAGCCGAAACATTAAGCTTATCTATAACTCGTTATAAGATATTATTTGTTTTCAAAACTCACAATTAATTATGCTGGGGGATTTTTAAATACAAAATTACACTGTCTACCAAACTAAAAGCGAAAATGCCCTCTGGTCTAGATAGAATACCGAGTTTCTTAATTAAAGATTGTGCAAGTGTTTTAGCTTGTCCATTATCAGCTATTTTGAATTTAGCATTAGTAACTGGAGACTTTCCTGAAAAATGGAAATCGGCAAAAATTATTCCTGCATATAAATCTAGAAATAAATCTGATTTGAGTAATTATAGGCCGATATCAATACTGAGTAATTTGGCAAAGGACTTCGAGTTTGCGGTGAAGGATGATGTGCAGAGTTTCATATCGCCATTTATTGCTGCTGTGCAACATGGGTTTATGCCCAAACGTTCATGTGTAACAAATCAATCTTGCTTCGCTCAAATTGTTAATTCAGCGATACAAAAAGGTTTTTCAAATAGATGACATCTGCACTGACTTCTCGTAGGTCTTTGAAAAAATTGACCACAGCATAATCGAATGTAAACTTATATCTACAAATATTCCAATTAATCTTGTATTATTTTTATCTGATTATCTGACAGGCAGAGAACATAAAGTTCAATACCACGACATCACTTCGAATCGATATACACCGATTAATATTTGCTGATGATATAAAAGTTTTCAGATTGATTAGAAATATGGAAGATATTAGGCAGCTCAGGAAAGACCTTGATAGTTTGGTGGCCTGGTATAAAACCAATATGATACAAATAAATACTAATAAATGTAAAGTAATGACATTTCATAGGCACGGAAATATAGTAAAATGCGGATACAAGATAGGTCACAATGTTCTGGAAAGGGTTCTCACGATAAGAGATCTCGGAGTGATATTTGACTCTCATTTACTTTTCATTGAGCATGTTCGTGTAATTGCTGCAGCTGCGCCTAGTGCACTAGGATTTGTAATTCGTAATTGTAAAAATTTTAATAATGCTAAAACAATGACTACTTTATACATTGCATTCGTGCGATAAAAATTAGAATATGCAGCTTAGCTATCGAACTTTTTGTTCAAAAAATATGGCAATGAATTGGAATCAGTCCAGAAAAGGTTTTTAAAATATCTTTCTCTGAGCAGAGCCGGAATGTCACTTGCCGATCGTAGAATTTTCGCATGCTGTTATTTTTTATATAAGATCTTGCGGAATGATATTTACAACTATCTACGAATAACTTCTTGCAAATGCATGAATATATTTAAGTAATTAAATTATTTAAAGTACATACTTTAAATGCCTTTAGGTTATTGTGCGCATTTGTTATAATTCATTTGTATTAATTTGTGAGCAATATCTTTGTTGTCCGATGATGGTTTCGTCCAAGGGCATTCGTTTCAGTGAAATAAAAAAATTAATAACAAATAATAAAATAAATTTCGGAAATTACAGAATACGAAAAAATTGCAAGTCAGGAAACTTACGATAATCAAAGTCATTTCGAACATTACGGACACTTCGAAAATCAGAGAAATTTCGGACAGCAAGTGAATTCAGAAAATTTCGAGCGGTACGGAATTGATCAATAGTCAACTTATTTAGAAGACAAGAGAACGGTAATAGTCATATCAATCGTGCCAGCAACCTTGGAGAAACCCTTCAAAGGCGAATATGGAGCAGAAGCTCGTGGTTTTATGTTGGCTAAAATTGTTCAGGAAAATCTTTAATCTGAAGTGTTTGAAAGTGTAATAAGAAGATAAGAATCGCCCGAGTTCGCTTAAGAAACGAGCTCTGAAAAATAGAATACACATGAAGATTCCTTCCCCATTATATGGGATTTGACTAAAGCTATTGAAGTCTTCGATGAAGAGAAAGGTGACACAAGAGCACGAAATTGAATCGATAACGTCAATCGAATGGGGAAGTTATAAAAATGGCCGGAGAATTTCATGTTGAGGACCGTTCGGGCTCATATTCGAGGCGCAGCTCTGGACTGGTTTCAAATGCAGTCGAAGGAAATTCAGGATTCCAAACAAAATTTTTAAAACAAATTTCAGAGCGGAAGGTCTTGCAACGAAGTGACAAAAAATAATAATAATTGCCTACTTCATTGAGAAAGCAAGTTTATGTCACAAGATAGGATTAGGTGTTAAAGACGGGAACAACTGCTGATTGGACTCTGGTCAAGAGACTTAGCATCGATTTTGGGAACGAAAAACACAGGAACAATTGAGTCTACAAAGAAGAGAAAGATTTAAAAACCTCAGAGACACACGAAAGTCTAAAACAATTATGATAGTCAAAGTCTGAATTTCTTTATGAAAATTATTTATATACGTAATAATTTTCGGCAATTCTCCAAGCAACACGAAAAAAGTAATCGAAATAAAATGAATGCGAATAATTTTATTCAATTTACTTTTGCAATCAGATTTATTCAGATAGCCATTTATGTTAAGATATTGTAGGTACGTGTTACAGTTAAAAATGTTAAATAGAATGTTGAACCCGAAATTTTTTCTTAATCTGTTGGTCGCCATATTGGTTTCGCCATTTTTAACTTTGAAATATATATAAAATTTGATATAAGAGACTCGAAATACCTGTGTTAAAGTCGATTACATATTAGCAGAAACCAGAAAAGAAGAAAGAAAATAATTTAACGAAGTTCAGAGAGTAAATATTAAAAACCAATTTGTACAAAGTATTGTGCATATATATAAAAAAAAACAATTTTTTATAACCATACTATCTCAGTCCTCTTGAGTTCTTGATTTTCGACATTAAATTCGACATCAGCGCTAAAAAAAAACCTATTTGTACCAAGTATCATGTAAATATATTTTAAAAAATCAATATTGGCAGCCATATCGGCTCTTCCGTTTTGAGATATTAGTTTTTTGAATTCCGACGTAATTCCTTAGACCTCACCTGCTATTATTAGAAATAAATATTTTTTTAAATTAAGTTCAATTTCTTTATAAACAATTCATTTTTTTAACAAATTGAATATTTTTATATTCGAAAGAAACATTTCTAAAATGCACGCTTTTTTAAATTCAACTTAAGAATCATCAAAATCCGCTTAGTAGTTCACGAGAAAAATGTTATCATAGTGTAACTTTAAATTTCCATTGTAGGCTGATCATGTTCAAATCGCAGGATCTTCTTTGGGTGATATATGAGTATTTCGCAGGATTTTTAGACGACACGTATTTCACCGATTTGATAGAAATTTCTTCTTGTAATGTTATGAGTATTTGAAATTTTAAAACTCGTAACGCAAGTTAATAATTTTTTCTGATTTTTGCTTTAAATTGCTATACTTTCTAAACTGATATAGATATTATACTTTTTATTTTTGATTCTATTAGTTTTTTCGTTTTCTTTAGAGATCTGCAGCAAAATTTAGAAAATTCTTAAAACTGACGAAATGTTGGCGGTTCTTCTTCAAATTTTGAAGCTCAATTTTCTCAAAAAGACCAGTGGTTTTTTTCTTGATTTTTTTCTAGGTTGGTACTATTATGATTATATATATTATGAGAGTTTATCTTGTTCTCGCGCCTTTGAGACAAGAAAAATTTTTGTTTATTACTGAAAAAATAAGTCTCGTGACAATTTTCTTTATATTGCGTACCGTATACACTGATCCGGGAACTCGTGGAGGTGGCAGTTAACTCATTGAAGCTTCTGGTCATTTCCAAAAATTCCCAGTAGGGGGTGTAATAGTAGAGTAGTAGCGGTTTAATTTTAAATTTTGATGTGAAAAAATCAATATTTTCAACATATCTGGATCCATTTTTAAACTTAATCCAAGTAACATTCGCAAAGTATAGCTTAAACATTATAACATTAAAAACGAGATATGTTAATATTTATAATTATGTTTGAATTAGGATGCCAGAAATTAAACAAAAAAGTAAAGAATCTCGATAACAAAAGCTTACTGATAAGCAAAGTTGCATATTAAATAGTTCTTACAAATATTTGTCAAAATACTGAAAAAATTCTGTATTTATGCCCTTATGTCGCACAACATGAACATCTATGACTATTTTCGCTGTAACATTGGAAAATCAACATGAATAAGCTACATAAGATTTCACATTAAAGTATATTTAGTGACCTGGTAGGCTCTATCAAGATAGGCAGAAGAAAATAAACAAAAACAAAGCTGTATGCATCTTGACCCGACCGTTGCACGGGAGAGTGGACTGCACACTTCAGCTTAAAAGTGCATAACTCGGCAACCAGAAGAGGCTACAAACTTTTTTTTAATAAAAGGTAAAATCATAAGAATAATTTAAATGAAATTTTTTTTTTTTAAATACGTGCTCAAAACGAAAAATCAAAATCAAAATTTTGTTGACATTTTTTTATTTAAAACTTGACTTTTTTCATTTTTATAGAAAAAATGATACTACATTTTACATAACACCTATAAATTTGATCAAAATCGGTTAAAAAATTTCTGAGGTGGAGTATTTGCAAAAAAATTCATCAAAAAAGTTCAAAGTGACGTAATTCCTACAATTATGAAATTTTCTCAAAAATATTTTACCACAATGTCTTACCTATCTAACACTATTATTTCCCCCGGTTTAAGGAAAATCGCTGATCTGATTAACAACTCTGATATTCCTCACCTGGGACCTCCCACTAGGGAATCAAAGTTGGCAACTCTCCTAACTACGCAAAATAATTGATTCCTTGTTTCCGGCACAAGAAATATTTTTCGGTGCACTGGAATCATACAGAGCCATTCCAAATCTAAACGTATGTATGTAAATTGCATTTAAATATTTTTCTACCTCCAACTGTATCTAACTATCGAATAAAACTTAAATCAAGGACTTTATGTTTAAATTACTTTCTATTTTTCACTCAGTAGTTAGTTATGAAACAGAACGTACGTCAGGGCAGCTTTAATTGCAGTTAATCCCAAATGTGAACAGGATAAGGAATGTGCGTGAACTATAGCTTCAATAGCTTGCAACAAATCGAGATGATTCATTGATCGGCTGCTGACACTCATGTTGTACATCTTTTCATAGCTATAAAATATAAAATAATTACTTTTACATTTAAATTTAAAAACTAATTTCTGCAACATATAAAGTAAGGTGAATAACTAACAACTCCATTAATTGCATTCGCGCTGTGACAAATTCGGATAATTCACTGGAAACTTCAGCAACAGTCGCTCCTACTGCGTTTGTGCCCCTCGTCATTTCCTCAACTCTCTTCAAGTCACCTTTTAGTGATTCGTACATTGTCTTCAACGAGTTCTATATAAAAAAAATGATGTAATATTTAGTTTTAAGTATTAGGTTGAATTTTTGGTAATAAATTCCTTACATCCTTTCGAAGGAAGCCTTTATTCTTGGTGCGGAGAAAACCTAAATCCGCGTAAGAGCGCTCCGCTAATGCTATTTGAGGAAGATGCATTAGCAGCATTCCCCATGGACCCATTTGTGCCAACCGACATGATACTCTTTCTTTTTCCTACGTAAAACCAAGTATTGCATAAGTATTAGGATTTTTACTTTTTGATTTCTTTTGAAGAGTCTTGAATATTAAAAAATATCTCTAAACGCAGTTCGAAAAATATGTCCTGAATCAGACGAAGTAACATTTTTCGGTTTTGTACAAGTGAAATCATTCAGGGGATTTGAACCTTAGTTGGAATTCCATTTCATTAATCACAATCACTTTCAAAAAATTAAATTTTTAACAGAATTTTTTTTATGCCACTAAGAATTTTAGATTGCTTCCAGTGAACACACGTGGATCTATATAATTTCACTTAAAGCACGGTTAAAAAAACGTAAAGATATTCGTTCGAGTAGAGCCTAAAGAAGTCTCAAAGTTAGCAGAATAGGACACAGTTAAATTTTTTCCGTTAAGTAAAAAAAATGTTGTATTAAAATTAATTAAATGCACAACTGACAAGGAAAGGATATAAAATAAATTTTGGTGGGTTTGAGAGAGAAGCAAGACTTACTAGACGGGGGAAATGTGTTATTACTCTATAAATTGGCACGCAAGTTACACTCGCGGTAATTCCAGTCACTTTCAGTAATGCGAAATGGTTTAATTGTTCGTTAAAAGCGTGATCTGCTGGGAAAATCTCGAAAAATGTGTATATTGCGACATATAGGCATGTAAGCATTTCGAAAACGTCTCGACTGTCGTCTGTGTAACTGTCATTATACAAGATCACTCCATATATTTACATTGTGAGTAACAATGTCCAACATGATTTTTCCCTTCAAATTAGTTTCTAAAATTCTTCTAGGATTTTCTCCGTAGCGTAAGATAACGCTGAGAAAGATACTATAGCATGTCTAGCCAATGCGCAATTGTAGAATTGTCCACATGACCTTACATGAAATCTTGAACCTTTTATTTTGAAGTCATCGGGCCATAAAAGAAGTATTGAACTTTTGACCCCATTTTTCAAAAAAACTATACATGTATGTGATGTTAAAAAAATTAGGAAAGAATTTCTGAATCTAAGTTGCAAAAGTATAAGCAAAAAGAAACATTTTCTACTGGAGCAATATCGTATAGCGTCCTGCTCCAATAAATTGACTCCAAAAGTAAAATTCCACAAGGAACAACTTACGTAACACACAGCGCAGAAGGAAAAACGCAACAATTTTAAAATTAAACATAACAACTTAAAAATGAATTATGTAATAGCATAGAAACCAGCAGAGTAGAATTGCAACTTTGTCTTTTAATAACAATGGAATCTAGAAGAAATAGTATCAGGAGTATCGTAGAATAATAAATTATCGAAAAATTTAAAAATATAATTGTATGATTTATTAAAATGATCCATATCAGTAACTTTCCTGAGGCAGATATCAAGTTCTCTTCTGATAAAGACCTTTGTAGCAAAAGCTCTTCCTGTTGCAGTGTTCTCTTGATGAAGAACTTCGATATTGTCTCAAAGAAAGTAATGATTAATACTGAAATTATAATTATCGTGTTAATTGTCTCGTCCCGAATTTAAGGCGAGGGCAGTTTCAAAATATGTAACCGAGAGAGGCTTATGTTAGGTTGGTTGGGACTGATTTTTTATTGTGGGTATGTTGTCACTAGCGATCCTATGGGTTTTGTGTCAGTCTAATGGTTAAAATAAATAATGTTTGGTTCAGTTTAAAGATAGTTTACAAAAAACAATAAATATTTAAACAGTTAGGTTGGTACAGTAAAAACTTAGTTAGCTTTCTATTCCAGAAAGGGTCATTTAGGATCATTTGAAACGTGTAAAAGTTAAAATCATCCCTAAAAACTCTGAGCTGGTCGACAGAATCGCCTGGACTTTAATATCAGGAGTGAGCAAAATGCATCGAGCATTATACATCTGGAGTACTCACACCTGAAGCCCCGCGTCAGGAAAGAGCTGGAGAAGAACTTCTGCGAACAGTCCCCGAGAAGAGGTTGCACGGCATCTTCTAGATAAATGTGAAGAATCAGTCGATGTCGTATGAGCTAACGTTTGCTTTGCTCAAATCAAAAGAATTAAAATTAGGCACGAAGGGTTTCATTTGATCGTGTTAAAACAGTGCTATTTCCACTTTAGCAACCCGTCGCCACATTTTGAGCCAAGACATTCCCGATGGTAGCTGCAGGGCGTATCATAAAAATTCCGAGCAGCTAAGATACATACTACCTACTTTACCAACTCATGCGGGAACGACGTACATCTAGAGGCACAGCACGACACTAGGAGTGCTTTATTACCATCTCGTCGCTCTTAAGGCATTAGTCCAGATACCGTTCCACCAAACGCTCGTGGGGAAAGGGTCAATTGTCGAAAATAAGATGTTTCAAATATACTGGAACTTCATAATCTCGACAATTGTTTCTCTTGTACAGTTGAGGTCTGATAAGGCCTTAATTCGAAATCGTGGTGACGTGTAAAACAATTTACATTGGGAAACTAAGCATTAATTTTTAATCTATATTCAGGCGCATTATCGGGGATCATATATACACAGGGTGTCCCATAGTCAAGGTTCCGGGCTTATATGGCTGTATGAAAATACAAAATAAAATAAATGGAAAATTACTTTCCCAAAAATCAGTCAAATATTTCAGCTGGACCAGTCATGAACGCGGTATAAACAGTCGTTTATATGTGAGCGGAAATCCAACGCAGAGTAGTGACTGCTGTTCTCCCGTAGCTAACCCCACCTCTGCGCTTGCTTCAATAACACTACATTGCACCGCCCACGGTAGGGCTAAATAATTTTATATGAAAAGTTCGAGGACCCCTAAATTACGAGTGGGAAGTTGTTGTAAATGGTGCCTATAATCAATTTTTCATGAACTTAAAATGATCCCCTAAGCCGTTTTTTTTATTCGTGAAAAATTCATTAAAATTGCTATGTATAATAACTTAAACGCTAAATAAGCTGTTACAACCATATGATACGAGCTTGAAAAAGTATACAAGCAAGTTAAAGTACTTGAAAATCATTATCGAAAAAGTACTATGAATGTTTTATGTGAATATATTTTATTAATTACTGAAAACTAGCCGTATTTTTTTAAATTATAAAATAGTTTTTATTTGAAAAAACAAAATTACAAGTTATTGCACGTACTTACAGTTTGAGTATATTCAGCAAGTACATTGGCACGTTTTAAACTAAAGAAAACCTACAATTACATAATATTTAATGTAAATATAAAATAATTCATTGAAGCAAACAACAAAAATTGAAATTAAATAGATTTGTGAATTTTAAACTTAAATTAAAGGTGTCTAATAATATATACGCGAACAGATTTAATTAAATTTTATGCATTTTTCGAATGTGTCTTTTTCACTTTATACTTAATCCACATTTTTTTAAGTTTGAATGAGCCAACTCCACAGCTTGCTCCGAGTAGAACCCCAATCCTTTCTTTTTTTCTCACAAAAATCTTTAATATGAAAAAAACGGCGTGAACTTTCGGACTTAATTTGATCTCTTAATCTAAATAACTTTTTTTAACAGCGATCTTGTAAAGGTAATCTGATTTTAACACATTTGAAAAACAAGAATCTATAACCTCTTTGAATGCGTCAAAACATGTAACAAATTTCATATAAGAAAAATTACACGCACTTCCATATAAGATTTCTCAGCTGACATTGTACTTTTTAGCCCACATTTCACAAAATTCTTCAAATTTTTTGTACATAATATTGAATAAAGTGTTTACAACTCCGATCAACAAATGTAACTCGGGCGGTGCAATCAAGTCAATAATTTGCTTTTCTTCGTCTGATAAAATTAGCGGTAAATTGCAACAATTTTTAACATTTTTACAACCCTCTTTTTTAGCTCCATTTGCTTTCCAAGCTTTAAAATTTTACATGCAACTCCCAATTGTTCTCAACACGCCTATAGCATCTAAGAAACTTCATGAGCGGTACACCAAGTGCACGGGTACGAACAGCTGTGAGACGTCAGACCAATCAATATATTCAATAATTTAAGATCCGCTGAAACTTTCCCTTCGAAATCCTTTAGATTTAGTAAGTACCATCAAACTGATAAATTATCATGATTTTCTTCATGAAATTGAGTTACACCTATCAAAAATAATTTATTGAAACCAGAATCTTTGAAATTCTTGGCAACTACTCCTTTATCATAACTTTGCCGTTTGTTTTTGCGTGGAAGCACCAACTCATTGTCCAACGATTAAATAGATCATGTTATTTAAAAAAAAAACCTCCACCGCCATCTGCACCAATTTTAATGTACGCTTCATCTACTTCAAAAGATTCCTTCACATCACCGATTAGTTTTTGAACATTTTTACAAGATACAAAATATTCTTCTTTTGGCGTGTTTTCCGTTTTAGAGCTAATTAACTGGCACTTTGTTACTTAAAAATGAGAGTCAAGTGAATGATTTAAAGCATTGATTTTCCCTTTTAGATTAGGTTCAAATATTTTTATTTTTTTCGTTGGACTTCGAAGTGATTTAGCGATTCCTAAAGTTGTGTTAGTTGACAAACCAAAATTAGTACTAATCTTCGATAAATTTTCAACGGATATCACCCGTTGTTCAGCTATTTTTTCGTTTCGTGAAACACTAAGAGCCATTGGTCTACCTTGTTCTCTTGATAATGATATCGAATCATTATTTTGACACGTTTGACCGGTCGATTTTTCTGTAATTACAGTACACACCAAGTGTTCTTTCAATTTCTGATCTAATGATAAATTCAAGTTTTGCATTAATTCCTGTTTTTCACAATTATGACGTTTACCTTTTGCGATAAGCATTAACATTACCGTTTTAGTAATAATTTTCAAGTACTTTAAGTTGCCTTAATACTTTTTCAAGCTCGTATCATATATGGTTGTACCAGCTTATTTTGCGCTTAAGTTATTATACATATCAATTTTAATGAATTTTTCACGAATAAAAAAAACGGCTCAGGGGATCATTTTAAGTTCATGAAAAATTTATTATACGCACCATTTACAACAACTTCCCACTCGTAACTTTGGGGTCCTCGAACTTTTCATATAAAATTATTCAGTCTCACCGTGCACCACCTCCACTTCGCGTATGGATTAAAAAGAACTATTCATTGCTGGAACCTAAATTGTAGCAAATTGTCCACTATAGAATAACTTGTTTTCTATTATGAAAAAGCCTTGTTTTGCCATTTTTACAACGCATTTTGCAAAATTTTAGAGTTTTCTTGTCAATTTTGTTTATAAAAATAAATAATTTTTTTAACGATTTCAGGTCATTCGATCAAGAATTTAATGCATTTTAATTTGATATAAACGTTTTTGAAATCGGTCAAGCCGTTCTCGCGTCAGTGCGCTCTTAACCCGGTCGAAATACAACGCTGGACAAGCTGCTATCACAATAGATCGAGGGCACCTGGAATGAGCGGCACAACATCACGCGACAAAAAATTCATATCTCCCGCAATCTTTCGAATTTCGGCCTTAAATCTTACACAGGTAGTTCTGGGTGTATATGCAAAATCCCTTGGGAGTAGATTATAGATTGTTATGTTTTTTTGAATTGTGGAATGTAATAAGGATTTCAATCGCCATTTTCTTTAGTGTTGATATAGGCGTTCTTCTGCTGGCAAAGCCTTATTATGATAGAGGATCGCATTTAATCTACAGGGCAGCCATTGTGGAATGATGACGTTACTTTATATAGTTGTAGTACATCTCTTCTTATCTGCTTCGTACTTGCCATTATGTCGGATTCTTTTATTTGATTGCCGGCCTTTCTTTTGCTATGCGGGTGGCATCTTATTATTAAAGGAATTAATTTCATATGTGAAGCAGCCATATTAGAATAGTGACGTCATCATAAGAAGTTAAATGTACATATTTTCTTTACATCAAAGTTTGCACTCTCTACGTGTAGAAAAAGCATAATGGATTACCAAAATCGTTTCTGATCCCATCAGGCCCTCATTTGAAGAATTTAACTTTATTATATTAATATCGGCTACTGTGTCGGCAAAAAGGCTGGATTTATTGATATGCTTTTATTGAAATGCTTTATTTCATCATTAATGCATGCAAAACCTTTTCCATGGAAAAACTTTCTTGATGAAAGTCGTCACTTTTCTGCTCAAAAATATATTTAAAAAAACGTTTTACACATTTAAAATGAATCTCTTCCTTTTCATACAAATTTTTCGAAGATCAAAACTCATGATCTATTAAGGTTAGGATACTTTATTTTTACTTTGCAAAGATGAGTAAACTTTTATTTCTTGCCTAGGCATTTCGTCGTGTAACTTACAGGAAACGAAATATTTTCAAAAAAAACTCAACTTTTCAGTTTGTAGTAAAAAATGCAATAAAAAAATGGAATTTTTAAAACTTCACAAATTCTAAAATAACGGGACTCGACAATTTTTGGATTCACGCAAATTTCCATACACTTTATTTCACCTCATAACTTATTAACATAGATTCAACCTGGAACGATTTATTTTGAAAAAACGGAACTCAATTTTTTCCCCCTAGAAATAGTTGCATGTTGAATACTTTTCCATACCGAAATGAGATTTCAAAGGTGCATACTGTTTCATGAAAAGTAGTGTTTTTCTTGAAAATCCAAAAAAAGTGAGAATTTTTCAAATTACATTACTCGGAACCGATTGATAGCTTTTTTTCACTTAATTTTACCCACTTTATTTTTTCTGTTGCACATTTTATTCCACGTTTGTCTGTTCGTAAGTAACTGCCTGTAGTAATTTAGTTGGATTTTTAAACATTTTTCAGACAAGATTGCTCCGAAGTTTGTGCAAAAAATGAGAGCGCTAAATGCGGGAACTTCATAAGAGGGCCTCACTTTGCATTTTAATAAGATTTCGAATTTTTCAGATACAGGAATAAACATTTGTTTCATGCAATAGCATATAAAAAACAATTGATTTTTCTAGAAAACTAAAAATCGATTATTCGTGCGTTAGTTCACATTCTTCGCGGACGGTCACATATGCTTGAAATCGTGCCCTTTTAGCGCACCAAGTCTTTATACTTGTTCTTCTTCTTCTTCTTACGCGTTCCAGTAAATGTTAGTTCACACTGTGAAGCTGGTTTCTTGTATTTAATCAGCTATGTTAAAAACTACTAACAAGTAGAGGAAGAGGAAAAGGTGATATAATATAGGTGGCAGCTTATGCAGGTTGGCCTTTATCCTAAGATACGGCCATATACGTAGTTACTCTTCATGGGCGGAAAAGAAGAAAAGAATAGAAAATTAACCTAAACAGATTTATATGTTCAAAAGATTTGATCAAGTCAAAGTTGTTCCCAGTGGTTTCAGCCTCCAGGACCCTGGTAGGTACAGAATCATTGGCAGGTATCAGATGCATATTGCGCGTTACCACAAACAATGCACTGTTCTCGACTGGAGTTCTACCAGAACCCCAACTCGGGCGGTGTGCATTGAAATCACCGCAGGAAATCACGCGCTTGAAACACGATAGCTTTTGTAAAATGTGATCCTAGATGTCTCTACCCATTCTCTAACCGGAGGGGCATAGACAAAGGATTAGCCAACCCACCGTCATTTTTAGTGACAGATGTTGCAATCAAATCTATAACGTTGTCCCAGGGGCCGGAAACAACGAGGATATTATTAAATATGCCCTTTCTAATCAGAATGAAGACACCTCCACCCACTATTTTGCAAAGGTCGCTTCTAAATGACACATAGCATCTGACCTGATATACCCTGCCCTTCTTTAGCCACGTTTCTATAATACATAGGACTTCCAAGTGAAGGCTTGCGATGCGGCTCTCCACTTCCAGGATGCCCATGGCGAGTATACGAGCATTCTAGAGGGCCAGCTTGAAACTGCCCTTAGGTCGGTCCACCAAAACTCGGAGCGGGAGAAAAGGCAGGACAGTGGTCTCTGCAGTTCACACACCTAGCGGGTTCAGGAATATTAGGACATGCATCCGTCGCGTGGTCTCTACCGCAGTACTCACATCTAAATCGCGTACTATCACATTAGTCACTAATGCACCTAAATCTCTGGCACTTGAAGCATCTTTTGACCCAAGGCAGGAAACGGAAATGCTTGAACTCCCAATTGCAGATGGTGATATGTTAGGGAAGTTGTCTTATTTCCAGGCAGAACTCCACAATATCCATAGGCTGTCCATTTTTGTCTAACCTGCTATTTAATTCCCAGACCAACTCAAAATCAACAGCTTTATGTTATTCATGGTCCAATCCTCGTAAACGGCAATTGCGGTAGACCATTGAGGGGAGGGGGGCGATCAAAATCAGAAACTCGTAAATCTAAGATCCTTATTAGGCACAAGGAGGTTGACGTCCTCATATTGATTGCAAACTATTTTAACCTGATTCTGTACAATATCCCTAGCTCGGTAACGATCCCCAATAATTTCTCTCAGTTTTTTTGGCAATGGCAATCTCAGTTTCTTGGCAATGGCATTGTCCAGAAAATTATCTGGGGTATTCGCAACAGTATTATTCTGGATACAGTACATACAGTCGCAAATTGAAGAGACGCTCTTTTTAAAATGGTCAGGAAGCACGAAAAAGTGGGCAAAGGAGCGTTTCTATAAAAAGCAGCGGAGGAGGCTGCTGAAACACTCAGACTTAACAACAGTATCAGGGATGAGCAAAATGCATCAAATCTTATCTGTCTCGAGTACCCACTCCTGAAAGCCCAGATTAAGAAAGCACAGGAGAAAAACTTCCGTGAACTGCTCCTGGATAAGAGGGTGCACATCTTCCACAGAAATGTAGAGGATCAGTCAATGTCGTGTAAGCTAACTATTGCTTTTGTTAACCCGTTAAGGACCCAACGTACGTTTTTTGCACACTTTTTTTAGCGAAATTTTCTGCTACCGAATCGATTGTTACAAAATTTTAAAACAGTCAATTCTGATGCAAAATTTCTTAAAGTTTCTAAATACGTCATCAGAATTGCAACAAAATTTAAACTGAAATAACTATATTCGTGTATTTTAAAAAATACTAATTTTTCATAGCATCAAATCTTTTTTTAAATTATTTTCGCCTTGAATTTGTGAATAAATATCTCTAAAATGTGAAACTCTTCCGCCCATGGATCCTATGCTTCAAAATCCATAGGTTAGTTGTCCGAAATTCTAGATGACGATGCTCAATATGCTGCCTACAAGCCAATTTTTGTTTGCTGGTAATAGCCTGAAAAGCATCGCTGCGTATCAACAATATTCTAAACCACTTGCGGGGAGATGCGGAAGACGGTCGTCCTTGGGTCGCTCCGTGTCCTCAGGGTGCACGAGACTTTTGCCGAATCGTCGTACTCATTCCATCACAGACTATAACCAGCTATCACACGGTCGTCAGACGTGGTTATGGATGAAATTTTACGGTGATTTTTCTGGGATCGGGTGCAGTTTTTCAGATTAAAACCCGTTACCGGCGAAACACTGCGGTTGTCCTTATGACCAACTACTATAAACGTTTAACGTTTCATGTAGCACATCGTTTGGCTGTGCCTAATATTAAAACTTTTGTATCTATGCGTATATCGCTGATGTCAATCGTTCAGAAGTAAGCGTTTTTGTATTTTCACACAAAAAATTAGCGTTCTTTTTTAATTCCTATTAAATAAATCTACCTTTTGTGTTAAGGTGTTTATAATATTTCTGATGTACAATATTTGCAATTTATTGTACAAATACACCAAACTCTCGCTTTCAGTCCACTGTCGGGGGTTGCCTCCAAATAGCCTTCGACTGAACTCGGGGGGATCGAAACGTAAACAATCAGGGACGCCTAAATCGTTTCTAATTCGAATGCCGAAAAATGAATGACTGAGAACGAGAGTTTGGTGTACAATCATTTCTGCAATTTTTACTCATTGGTACTTTTACAAAGTGAACTGTAAAGTCGGATAACCTAAGTCAAATTACAAACTAAAGGTAATTTTTCATTTTTTCCTCGTAAGAACACTTCTTTTTTAGAAGAAAAATACTTTTTAAAGTGTAGGAACCCTCACGGGAACCCATATTAGAAGAAAATATGTTCGTCAATAAACTATTGGAATCTAATTGAAGATAAATGAAACGATTTGACGAGACATAAGTTTAAACTTATTGTCACTTTTATTACTATGATGTCTCAAATATGGACCTGTCACGATATATCGTAATGATTATAACTTAACGAGAAATTTCAAATAGATAGGGATTTGACGAACATTATTTTTTTGACTAGTCATACCCTTCCCATCTCCACGAAACTTGGGAAAAGGGTAGGGTGTTGTCAAGCGTTATTTTTGTGACCAGTCAAAGGGGTGGGGTGTTTCTGGCCGTACGGAGGTTTAAAAGCACCTAAGCTGTGAATTAAATATGATCATTCCGAAATCATGCCACATCCGTAGTTAAGAAATACCAGTAACAAAAGTAAGAATAATTTTAAACTTCTGCGTGGTCAAATCTCTTTATTTATTAATAAAAAAAATTAAAGAGTTACACTGCAGTATGGAGATCTAGTATAACCAGTGACATACGCTATAAGAAAATAGTACAAATCACTTATATATACAAAGAAATAAAGTCCACAATACTACTCACGACAGATTCTTTAGCCTTCTCAAAACAAAGTTGTGTCACTTGTGTAAAGAATGTATTTAGAAACTCTTCTTCGTGGTCCATAATTCCTCATATTTGGAAAAACTCAATGAGACATTCAAAACTGCTTCACAGGACTCTTGCATTAGGATTAAAAAAAAAAATGTTTTCACACATATGTGTAAGAGTTATGTGCAAGAGTACATATGTAAGAGTTTTTGTTGAAAACAGCAGCTTCAACATTGAAAAAATATATTTTTTTGTTTTTGCTTGATACGTCGTTGGGAAGGTAAAGGGTGGGATTCGATGCTTCTATATGCAGGGATGTGCAGTTACTGGTAACTGACGGTTTTTTACGTAAAATACCGAAGTGAAGTGTTTAACCTAGAAAGCAGGTAAATACCTAGTAAATACGCACCAAGATGGCAGATCTGTAGAACGGTGCATAACCTCACTTTTTTAATTTCTGATACTAGCATTTGTAAGAGTTTTTCTTCAGTGCCAATATTGTTCATAAAAAATAATAATATCAACTAAAGTGAAAAAGAAGCAAAAAATACTCCGGGCTTCAATATATTACATAAAATGATTCTCATTTCAAACATCTATGAGAGATAATTGTGAAATATTGTTATTTTTGTTCAGTCGCGTGCCACTCAAAGCTAAAAGTGGGATGACACTTGACCGGAGAAAATTAGTACCCGAGCGCGGCGCTGTTTACCTTTAGGGCCGACTTGCTACAAAATGCATAGTGAAAATGAGAAAAGTGATATTTTGAAACAAATCTACTGTGATTTTGTTTTGTTTTTCTCCGGGAGGGTAAATTTAAATAGTTTTAATATCTAGTAAGGAAAAATTATAACAAAATAGTGTAAATATTTGCAAATATATAAAATTGAGAAACTCAATGTAACAATGTAAAAATTGTTAATGCTATTAATTTTGCTATAAAATTTTAACAATTTTGTTTGTTTTCTACAAAAAATACCTAATGTAAATATTAATGCGGAGTTAATTACTTATTTTCTAAGCAAATTCCTCAGAAATTAATTTTATTTCTATTTACTTCATTAACTTATCTGCGAGCCTTAAAGAAATTTACTATAAATGATTTATAATGTTTATAATAATAACGCAATAAATAATACTAACAAAATTAAAAGTTTCACAACTTATTTTCTTACATTTTTTTTAATATTCCGCTATTTTAAATTTCTCTAATCTAATTTATTTTTAAAGTTGTGCAATGTTTTGTCATTTATTTTTCATTGTTCGATGCTAAAACTATTTAACTTTATTTTTCCTGCAAACAATGACGAAAATGATAGTAGAACTATCGAAAAATATGACTTTTCTGATTTTTACAATGCATTTGGTAGCAAGTCGGCCCTAAAGATAATCAGCGCCGCCATTTCGCCTGGTGGCCGCCGGTGAACTCTCATCCAACTTTTATCCTACAGGCCACGGGGGTGAAGCTGGCATAGGAACTTCCGGTAACAAATCTGACTTCCGTGCCAGGCCGATCTAGGGTCCT
>JAAAKG020165499.1:0-28435 GCA_010014905.2 Druon quercuslanigerum
GTTTGAAACAACTTAATTAGTTTCAATTCTCCTGACCCTAAAGCCAACAACTTACATCAACAATTTCTACAAAAAATAAATTAAATAATCAATTAAATTTTTTTTCAAAGATAAAGATATAATCTTTAAGAATATAATGCTTTTAAATTAGAGTTTACTTCCAATTTATCAAAAAGAAAATTAAATTAAAAATTAAGCTTCAAGGACTTAATACATTTTCAATTCTACTCCGTTTCAAGGATAACATTGACAATTCTAACCTGCTTTAAAATTTGAATTGTATTAAAAGGGAAGGATGAGTAATGTAAATTTTTTTGCAAAATAGTGAACTTTTAAAGTGTATCCTTCTTTAGTAGCTGCGGTAAAATGAAAACTGTCTAACTTTGCGACATACTACACATGCAATTACTTAGTACAAAAATTTGAGAAATTGAGCCGGAACTTTTCGTAGAACTCTTCGAAAGAAGCAATTTGCCTTTTAGACTGTTTTCCCCTAAATCGAATATATTTTATTTGAAAAAAGTAAAAGTTTTGAATATTTTTTTATGACTGAAACAATAAGAAACCCTGCTTTTGGCATCGATCATGGTTATTTAAACAACGGACTTTCAAGTAGAAGGTCAATTGTCCCTCTATTTTTTGAAAAAAATATAGTACTTCTTTTTTAAACCTCAAATTTGACAAAAATTAAATTTTCAATTCGTTCTAATAAATAAGAAATTACGGTTAGAAATTTGGGATTGTAAACTTATGACGTGAGAAATTAAATAATATAAAATGTTGAAACAGTCGAAATTGAACGATATGAAGACTGAAACAGACATATTTACATTAAAAATATCGCCATCAAACAATTTAAATGAATTTATAATAAATTATAAGTTGACGCCCTCAAGTTATACTCCAATAAATACGGCTTTCCTTATTCTGTTTAATCCAAACATATTTTGGTACTGCAGATCTGTAGACGTAAATATTTCTTCCTCCTAACAGCGGGAAAGGGAATAAAAGGGAGAATAAAATTCTTCGTAAACGATGAGCTAAAGTTGAAGACAAGATGTCAATTTTATAAAAAAGGCAAAAAAACGTCAAATTGGGATTTTTTCGAATAATTTACATAACTCTGGAAATAATTATCATTTTTTAAAGTTCTTCCTGCAGTTTGGTCTCCACAGTATTTGCTGAAATGGTTAAGATATGTTTAAAGCTTTTCTCTAGATTCTGTTCTATAGTGAATCTTGGTGCAAAAATGTAGCAAAATTTAAAAAATGTGTAATTACTTGTATACATTCGTTTAAATCATTATTTTAGTAATGTTTATGAAAATATTATTATTTTTATTTATTTTTTAATTATGTGGCGAGTACAATTATTATTTGAAATTGTGCGGGGTATTTTCTACTTTCTGAGAAAGAGAGGATAACTTGTTTTTTAATTCTAAATGCTTACTACATCAACCTACCTGCGATCTGAATTTGAATAAGAATAAGAAGAATAAAATGAGAAGAATGAGAAAAAAAAGAATAAGAATAAGCAGAAAAGTACTAAAATAATTATAAAAAATTTAAAAAAAGTGGCAATAAACATTTTTAGGACTTGTCCAGGTTTTCCAGGTTCTGTAGAAACTCTGATTGTATAATTTTCAGAAGTCAAAGGTCAAGGAGCATTTATTAAAGGCAGAGATCAAATTCTATAGGTCAGAGACCTATATGGGTCAAAGGTTACAGGTCAAATATGAGAGGTCGTAGATCAAAGATCAAGTGTCAAAGGTAACGGGAGAAAGGTTATATTTCATAGGTCAAAAGGCCGCGAAAGATCAAATGTCTCTCTCTCTCTCTCTCTCTCTCTCTCTCTCTCTCTCTCTCTCTCTCTTCCGGAACATGAAAACCTATAAAAAAAACTTTAAACCCCTAAAAATCGTAACGTAAAAAACGCTGAAAAAATGAAAACAATATAGTAGTCACATATTCTATTGGATGATATCAGAAGTAACATCCTCTAAAAAATTGATTACAATGATGGGGTGAATGGCATTGCATCGAAGTGCCTGAACGACACCGTTCCTTATCTCGAGATTATGTGTACGATGAAGCGAAGACGAGGGCTGAATCGTAATTCGTATTCCGATATACATGGGCCTTCGGACCCGCGTATAGAATTTCGAAGCTGTGGGTTTCTGGGAAACTTTCACGGCCTCGAAATCGCGATAGGGTTCAACGAAGTTACAAAGGGGAAAAGCATCGGGTATGAGAAGGGTATAATACCATCATGTATAAAATAACATTAGGGGTGGGGTTGGTATTACATTCTTCTAATATAATAAAGACTCGGGCAGATCGAAGACTTTTCTTCAAAGCCGCACGGGTTTTCACTCGAGGAAAAATAATATTGGTTGTGGTTCGAGAAAGAGAAGAAAAAAGGTACAAACGACTAGGATATACTAGAACTAGATGCCAGATGGTCGATCCCAGGCCTAATATCTGAGCCCAGAAGGAGGGACTTTTGATGCAACGCCGTGCAGTTGTTAAATGCCGCACACAGGCACGTATTTTTTATGTGTGCTTGTGGAATGTCTGTGTATGCATGCTCGTTTTCCATCGCCATGGGGTTCAAGGGACCCCGTGGTGATGCGTTTGACTCGTGGTAGCTAATATGCTACGGCCACTTCTTTAGCACAGATAGGAAGTGACCGCCTTCTCGACAGGCGCTATCATCTGTCCAAAATAGCAGGCAGGTTATCAAAAAGGTTCGAGCCAGAAGTTACGAGCTAGTCCTTTTTATTTAAGAGACCAATGAACCAACTGTGAACAAACCTAGGGGGTGGCCTTATGTTTTAAAAGAGATACGATAGCTTGGATCAATGAATTATTTAGATTTTCTATAGTGAGCAATGAGCCCATTCTATTTTTTTGTTTTTTTGTTTTTGAAAGTTCATTTTTATTGTTTTCATATCTATAAACGTTGGTGACTTTTACCATGGCTAATAAATACGTTTTGTTTTCTTGTTCCAGGTGGGTCCTTTTAATTTTGAGGGTATATCGATTGTACAATAAAATTTGTAAACCTGACAGCTCCGACTTTTAATTAAAATTATTTGACGTGAAAAATTATGCTTCCAATTCGAAACCTAAAAGCTTTTCAATTTTTACAATTCCCCAGAAACTTTAATAAACTCTTGCCAATTATCGGAAAATGTAGGTAGGTCAGAAAGTCACTAAAGGTTAGAGGTTTTCTAAAGCGTCTGCAATCGGAAACAAAGAGAGAGAAATGGGGGGGGGGGGGCAAAAAGAGAGAAGAAGCGCAAAGTGTGGAAAGCGCGGGCGTAAAATGGATAAATGGTAGCCTATTGTTCATGCTGATGGAGTTATAATTATAGTGCGGTAGGCGCCAGAGAAAGGACGAGGGTCGCGATATGTTATATGGTGTTTGGAAAGGAGAGATGCTCTTGTTTATCCTCGACGGGTGCTACGTGGGCACGTACATTAATCCTACGTTCCGCCCACGTGGTGTCGAAATCATGCGTGTCCCCCTTAAAGTACGGTCAACACTAAATCAATTTCGATGGAACCGTTCACATCAGTATTGCTACTTTACAATTTTACATCCTCCTGGATTTAAACTCACCCAGTTGACGGGACATTATAGCCGGATTACGAACCTTTGATATTGGGTATCAGTAGCCCTCTTTATTTTATTTTGAGGATCAGTCAGAATGTATCTCGAATTTTCCCCTTCGTATTTTGCCATATTTCATAAAAACAAAAGGTAAGAATCTAAAAAAATGCAAACACACGAAAAAAATTACTTCCTTTTTTTGCAGTCTCACGTATCCGCCAGTTTACCGAATTTCCCAATGACCGACTACAAGTCCCTAGAATAAGAAGGAAGAAACGGATAACGAGAGGAGTCACCGGAAAAAGAAAGGGGGGGGGGCGAGAGAGAGAGAGGGAGATGGAAATGAATCATATATAATCGCATTTCGATTGAATGTAGGAAAATCAGGTCATGTGAATTTAAAATTTAAAGCGACCAACATCTCAGATGAACAAATTACGCTATTTTTTCCCTATATATAAACTATATGTAATTTTTTGCCTGGGATCTCGAATATTTCAATATTGTAACGTCCTTGATATTTCAATTGAAGCTCTCGAATTTTCAACTTAACATAACGGATACTTTAATTGAACATCTCGGATATTTCAATGGTATAACATCTTTTCAATGTGCTAGTTGGAAATCTAAAATTTTTGAATTTATAGAGCTATGTAATAGTTCGAAAGTCCTTTTTCGTTACAAAAAATGCATATTGGAAAGTTCTACTATAGTTGGTAACTTTGGCTCAAAATGTCGAGAAAAGTCCCCTGATTATGAATATCTACTAGCCTTTCGAGAAGTTATGCATTTATTGATTTAACAAGTTTTTTTAAAACAAGCAAGTTATTTATAGAAAGAAAGAACAAAGACAAGAATTTCTTAATTTTATCATTTTTGTTTATATTTAACCGTTTCGACCTATATTAGTGCACACATAAGTATTTGTAATAAAATATAGGTTATTCTCAATTATGTTATATAAAATAAGTATATGAAACTGATTTGATTTCGTACCATAAGATTTAATCCTTAAACACTAAATTTGCATCACATCCTTTTAATAAGATTCCTTTTTTCGACTAGTGAGCACGCAAAATCATGTTCTTATTATTGTGCTGTCTGATTTTATACAGGGTGTTCAAAAAGTCTCAATACACCTAAATATCTCTCCAGGTAAATATTTTTTCAAAAAGGTCAAGATCATTCTTGAAGTAACTTTTAACGAGGAATCCAGTGGTGACCTTGAATTTGACCTTGAACTTGATATTCAAGGTTATTTCAAGGTCAATTTTGTTTTTTAAATGGGAAACCCTATTTTTGACAACAGCGATCGAAAGAGGGGGAAATTTTACGTCCAAAGATGTTCCCAGGTCATGGGTCAAGGAAGACTTTGAACTTCAACTGATAGTTTTTAGTTTTAACTCAGGTATGGGTCGTGACCCATCAAGATCAAGTTCAAGGTCAAATTCAAGGTCACCATTGGATTCCTCGTTAAAAGTTACTTCAAGAATGACCTTGACCTTTTTGAAAAAATATTTACCTGGAGAGATATTTAGGTGTATCGAGACTTTTTGAACACCCTGTATAACACAATTTATAATTACTTATATTTTATCAATAGGCTGTATAGATCCGATCCCGAAACGTCATTAGCAATTTTCAAATAAAATCGTTAATTCTTATTTATATATTATTCTAATTTATAGTTATTTTGCAGTTCGTTTATTTTATTATAGACAATCTTTTTTATTTATATAGCGCAGTGGTAAAATAGTTGATAAAGCTTCGTACTTACACTGTCCTATATGGATTAAGTAAGCTTTTTTTAATAAGAAAAAAACTTCATTCTTCATTACTGACGATCGTTTTCAAATTTCTTATCTTCTTTTAAAATTTTTTATCTGACAGAAAGAACAATGGATAGAACGCGTTCAGAAATCAAAATAGAGATGATTCACTTGGAAATTTTATGATAAAGATTTGCATATCTTTGGCTGATGATTGGCCCATACATCAAAATATGATCATTGGTCCCACGACTGTCGACCGAAAGCATTTTACGATTTTAGCAGATAATAAGACACCATAAAAGAAGCTGCAGACTCACAAATCTTGTGACGGAAAAGCTTTTCTTTTCTGGATTCGAAGGATTTGTGGTTCCTCCTGCGGGCGGTAAAGGTGTTCGAAACTGTCCACCTCGACTCTCGAAGGGGATCGTGCAAGTGATCGTGGGGCGTTTTGGTGAATGATGCATGAAACACAAAGTGCCTACTGTCCCCTTTTCACCCCACGATTAACATTGCAGGACGTTACGTGGACGCGGCTTCTCCCCTTGTATGTTATGTCCGTGGATAGAAGTGCGGTTATTGCATATACGACACAACGCATAGCGATTACTAATCTCACCATATAGGCTCACACATAGCTCACACATAGCTCACACATGCACATTGCACACACTACACACATGGAAAATATTGCACACACAAGCGGACCATAGGCCCGTGCATTCTGTTTGGGCTAAACAGTATTATGTCACGATTTACGCACGGATTCCGTATCCGTAATCCGATTTACTCTTCCGAAATGGTAAGCGATGTCCATTGTCAGTCCCTTCGACGGACATCCGTCTCTTTGGATTCTCTTTCAAATTCTGACACCAAGAGAAAAATAAACATTAAAGAGCACATTACTAAAGCAAACACTGCAAGTTGAATAGCGAAAGAATTTTCACGATGAATAGTGAATCCTCGAGGGTCGCTCAAATCTCAATCCTTTTCCAGTTCCATTATTGTTGCGGAAATATTTAAAAAGAAAATCAGAAATATATAAATTATTCACTAGTTCGCGCATTATGTGCTCAATTTAGCAAATGGCAACACTGATTTCCAAGTGCAGGCTATACAGTTTTATTTAAAAAAAAATATTTTACATCAATGAATGATATTCATTGTAAGATCTAACCGAAAAGCCTCATTAAAAAAAGAAACAGAACCTCAGATTTTTTAGAGAGCTCATTTGATTAGTTTATCTCTCAGGATTGCGTCATGATTTAAACTAGCAGACAGATTCTTTAAATGAAAAAATTCGCATGCTTTAAAATTAGTGCTTCTTGGAGACGTGACGAATACGCAAGTTACAAATTGTCTTTTTACTTCTCTGTTTCCTCGTCTCTTGATGTGTTTCTTTTCTCCGATCTCTTATTCTCTACTTATCTCACTCTTTTTTCGTTTTATGCTTTTTTTATTGTGAGTCTCCTTCACCCACACGAAGGGAACTTGAGCTCCTCGCTCCGTCTCACTTTGGGGAGATAAGGCCGCCAGAGAGGCTTAATTGCTCGTTTCCTGTCCAGAAGCAGAGCAACGATGTTGCTGGATAAAGCATGTTTCATCGTAGCTCCCACTCCTTTACGATGCATCTTTGACCCATCTTCATTCCGTCTATTTCTCAACTGACATGGGCGACTCATCGCCCGCGAGAATTCACTCGTAATTTCGCACGTTCGCTCAGCTGAATGACTAGCAACGCTCAATGGATAAGAGAAACACCCCCATTTCCCGCTGCGCCATTGTCATTGATCTTTATAAAAGCTACTCTGTATTTAATTTCCCATTCTGCAGCAATAAATGCCCACGCAACTCTGCACTTTAACAAAGAACGGGTTGGATTACGCAGGCTATACAAGGTTTTAATTAGAAGTTCATAAACATAATACAAGCCAAGTTTCGTGTTCCAACTTCATATTGTGAACAATCATAATATAACGGCATTTGTACACGACTAAAGTTCGATAAAGAAACTTATTACCACAAACTCTATACTTTTATTTTCAAGTCCTTTTAAGTTTAAAGCACGCACTAAGGAAACTTGAGTGACCAGAATACCGCTAATCGCACCATATTATTTTGTACCGGAAAAATATACTTATTCGATTGCCAGTAAAAACGTGTATGATTTACATCGCTCTCAGCAGAGGACATCGGGGGCGTGCCACATGTCGACCGGACATTGACAGGGTGTACATTACGTCTGCACCAAGGAAATAAAAATCTCATTAAATTTGTAAATGCCAGACGGGGTCGTTTTATGTCCGAGAGCAGGCTACAATAGACATCAGGGTGTGCTATCTTCTGTTTTCATCCAAAGTGACCTCATCTGATTCGATATGATCTCATCATAAAAGCACTTAGACGTAGATGTTGAACGTTAACATAACAGCCACGCGTAAAACGCTAATTAAAGATCAATTCGCGATAAAAATGATCGAAAATGACAAATTACATTATTACTGAATGACTCTTTCATTCGGCATGTTATCTCTTTTCAAAATCCTAACTGATCTGAAAACATATGTTGAACATTTCAAATAAACCTACTATAAATAAAAGGTTTTATACGATAATCTATTTAATCATAGATACATAACTGAACTGAATTATTGGGATACAGGATATTACTTCTGTAATTGCTTCGCGGCGGAAACAACTTAATTCAAATAGACTGATGGAAATATAATAGATGCAATGTGCGAACAACGGAGAATTTCAATGCGCCCCTATATGTATAATGTTAAGCGATAGAAGATTGACGCGATTCGGTCTTCACGTGCTTCCGATGTCTCGTACGGATAAAATATTCAACTGTCCATATGCCGCGAGGGAGGATGAATCAACGCGTGGCCTGAATTTCTAATTAAAGGCTGATAGACAAACATTAGAATGCTTTGCGTGTGCGATTTATGTATATATGCCTCTAACCGAAGCTTCGCGTAAAGGTCAATACGTTTTCACTTCAGAACCGTTATTACCAATTTGCATAACATGTAAACACTCACTTAAGGATTATTCATTAAAATCACTTTGTAAATAATGGTAATTATTTTACTATAAAAATATAATGTAAAATAATTTGCGAAATGTCAGAAGTTTTATAATTCTGAATATATATATATATATATATATATAAAGGAAACGCAATTTATTTTTAGCATTCAAATTAAACTACCAGGATAATAAAGGGCAAAAAATCACGTAATAAATTCCGAGTTGAATTGACTCGTTCTAATAATAATTTGAAGCGAAATGCATCGAAGCCTACGGAAGAAAATTATACACTGAAATACGATCTTATTACGTAATTCCTGTATCAAAACTAGTAATTTCCACATTTGAAAATCACTGTTATTGAGCTCAGCCATTATGGAATAGACTCCTTCTCATTTCTTTTTGCGTAATTCTGATACCGTAAATTATTTCTTGATATAATAATTGTCACGTGGACTATATTTCTCTTTTGTGAGAAGAACATATGGTGCGTTTAGGAATGAGAGTGATGGTAATTTGGTTTACCAGGATATTAAGCCGCATGTCCAATTGACAGGCGGTCGGAATAGCAAAGCGGATTCGAAATTGTATGATCACGGGAAGGGTGCTATACGAGATTGGTTTCTCTGCATTATCGATTCCATCTTCATTGCGTATGTTGCGCATACATACATATGCATATAAGCCATGTCAATGTACATTTTGTGCATATATGTATTAATTCGCATATGGGGAGTTTCCGGTCGTTGCGCGCGACCTAATTCAACGGCGTTAAAGCTTCGTTGTTCAAATCCACAACGACACTCCCCCATGTTATTTACGCAATATTCACACGTAATGGGTGACAAATTGGGTAATTCTCTTGACGTTTCCGTTTTATGAGACGATTACGAATTTAACTTATCGTATATTTTAGTTTAACATCTGGAACATTGCAATTAAACCGCTCGGATTTTACCATTTTCTATTTATGATATTTCAATTGTAACATCTCTAATTGTTCAAATCTAAACATAGTTTGTAGGATATATAAATTAGGAATATCGAGTTTTAAAAAATTTAACATCAGGGATATTTTCTTTAAAATTTAATTTTAAGATATATTTTAGAATTGCTCAATTGTTAACTTTTGCACTTAAAAATTATTTAATTTTTGTCTGTGTGAATGCTGATATTCGAATTTATGATTATAATATTATATTTCCTCTCGGATTTCGTTTTTATACGAACTGGGGAGCGCACTTTATAACTGCAATCAAATTCTCCACTAGATAAATGCTTATCTCCATTATCTTTTACTTAGAAGAGCGCAGCAAACTTTACCTGAGCTCTAATTCCGCACCAAGCTTAAAAAACCTCGTAGAAGCCGTTCTATTTCCACATAATTGAATGATGTTTCGATAAATTGAAAATCTCTACTGGGGGACTTTTGGAAAGAGCTTTCATGGGCTTATATGAGAACAAATTAACCAAACGAAAAAAAGATATGGCATGCTAAACATGTAAGTTCTAAAACGTCCTCAATTACCTCCATTCTTGCCTTTTTCTAACTTTATTATTCCATTTCAACAAAAAATTTTGTAACCTCTTCAAGTTAAAGCTCTATGAATTTATATAACAATATAGTAAAGTAAATTAATAAATTCAATTACCAACATTTCCTCTCTTTCAGAAACGTAATTCAAGAACATTATTCAAGAAAATCCGCGGAAGAAACATTGACACGGAAGTAAAGTAACTTTATACTTTATGCCACACACTCTCTATTGAACTGAAATTGAATAAAAGCTTTTCTATCGTCAACTCCATCAGCCTCGAAAATGAACTTTAAATGCAGCTGAAAATGACTATAAACGCTAATTTTGAATATTAAAACAGACATACTTAAAAAAATGTTGAAAGGATTAAGTGTACCGTGTTTAAAATCTCGAAGGTTCAAGAAGCAAGTAAAAAAATAGTACAGCAAGCAAGGAAGAGGAAAAAATAATGAAGAAAAAACAAGAATGGCCTGACACTGTTGCACGATCCTCAGAGGATTAATCGACCACTTTTAAGTCCCGGGTGCACGATCTTGTGCAATAGATTCTTCTGTCTCAGCCCTTAAGTTTTCTCACGTGCCAGAATCTTGAAAATGCTGACGTTACTGCCATTCTCGACGACCCAGCATCCTTTTCATGACCAGCGTTGCCAACTTGAAGACACTTCTCCCCAGATTTATGCCCTCATAGGTAAGTTACAATACAAAATAATTTGTCCCTAAGATTTATTTTCAAAAACACTTTTTTCTTTGATATAATTATTAGTAGTATGCATAATGTTATCTAGGATGACAAGATGTCACGATGATCTTTGATCAGCTGCTTCATTTGATTGACGAATCCGTCGATCATATTTTTCTGAATAGAATTTTTCGAGAACCTTTTTTTGGACGTAAAAGATCCCCTACAGCGATTTCGAGATTCTTCGGCTCCCCTAATCTAATCCATAATCGTGGGGACCCAAAGCCCTCATCCTTTTTTTCTTGACAAATATCGCTCCCCTTATGGGGAAATAATAGTGGGACTCGAATATAGTTTTGGTGACGGTAGTACTAATCGGGGACTATTCATTTGACTTGCTGGGTTGATATTACTCTTTATGGAACTGCTAATTGAATCTCTGATTCAGGTATTTTCATATTACGTAACTGTTCGAATATTTCAGCTGCACATCTGAATTGATTTTCAACATCTGATATTATTTCAATCAAACGAAAATTATATTTCAGTTGAGATTCCGGGATATTTCAGTGTAACAACTCCAAGTTGTTATATAGTTGTTATATAATATTGATATAGACCAGTAGACAAACAAAATTAACATCTAAAATTAATAATATAATATTTCCTGGTCAATAAACCTAACATCAACAATTGATATAAATGTTTTTCATTTCACAACACTTTTAAAATACGAAATTGCTGTTAAAGTAAATAAATTTTCTATTAAAAAAGTATAATTTTCAACAATTACAGGAATTTTCAACTAAATTTAATAAATTGTCAATTAAAAATAATGCAGTTAGAATGTTAGATAAATAAGCTTTCTACCAAAGAAGCGTATTTTCAACAAAATAATTAAATTTTTAACCACCGAAATTAATTTTTAACAAAAAATACAATAGTTACATTGTCAGTAAAAAATAAACTTTCAAGGAAAAATTTCAATTTTCAGTCAAACAGATCAGCTTTAATCAAAGAACATTTAATTTCCATAAAAAATTAAAATTTAACCTAAAATGACGAATCTTTAACGAAAAAAAATTAACCAAATTGTTGAATTTTCATTCTGAGAAATTCATTTTTTGTCAAAGAAGACAAATTGTCAATAAAATACTTAAATTTCGTAATAAAAAAAAATAGTCTTTCAGCACAAAATATAATAGCTAAATTTGTAGTTACAAAAAAAATTTAACAAAAAAAAATGAAATTTCATTCAAATGGATTAATTTTTAACGAAGAAGATTTGATTTCAACCAAAAAGAAAAATTTTCGACAAAAAATAAAACAGTTAAATTTCTAGTAAAAAATTAAATTTCAATAAAAAAAGCATTCATTTTCTCCCAAAAATATGCAATTTTAACGGAGATTATTAATTTTTTATTAAAAAATATTAATTTTTAACAAAATACATGAATTTTCAATCAAATATTTGAAGTTTTAAAGGAACGTTCGACCCAATTGTTAAATTTTCTATATAAAACGTTTTTCAACTAATAAAATCATCAATAATTAACAACCAAAACGGAATAATTTTCAATCAAAAAGTTGCGGTTTTCAACTAAAAAGAATAATTTTTTTCAAATTGTTGAATTTTTAACAAAATAATAGAATTAACTTAAACTTCAGTTTATAAAAAATTCTCTGACTGCAAGGTTTTCCCTGATATTTCCTGACCTGGAGCAGCACATTGGCCGGGTGCGTGCGCAAATATCGTTGAACATTACGTATATTTCTATGGCAAAATCTCGGATATTTCAGTTAAATATTTCGGTTATTTGAGCTGATAATTTTCGATATTTCATTTTCACATTTCGGATATTTCAAATGCAGAACTTATTCAATTACGTAGCCATAGATTCAACGCTTTTGGAAAGCAAGAACATAATCAAAATGTTGCCTTATTCAAATCGGAAGCAGTCGCGTTTTCCCAGAAAGATCCCTATTCAAACTCACCTTTCCAAATAAATCTTTCTCTTCTGCCAAATAAATCTCTTCATTCTTTGCAAATGAATTTCGTCGCTTCTTTCCGAATATAATCTATCTATTCAGCACGTGCAACCAATTACGCGCTCGATCATCGAACCTTAGGCCAAATATCAAGTTTCAGGTCCTGAGAAATTCGAGCTTTCCTTATCTGAGCCCCAATTGAAGTGCATAATGCTATATGTACATATATCAAAATGCATGTTTGATGAAGCACTGGTTATGTGTTTGCTGATTTGGAACGACATCCCAAGGCGCCAGGCCGATGGTCACTCGATCGAAAATCCGCTCAATGCCCCCCAGAGCTACACACAGTGCTTCAATTCATCCGCGGGGGTGACGTAAAAGAGGGTAGCAAACGAAGAGAAGGATGAGGAACTGAAAAGATGAAGAAAAGTATTGCAGGAGGTAAGAAAAAATGTGGTAGGAATTCAGGCAGCTGCCATATACAATGCAGATTCTACATAATGTGGCAAGTCTCTAAAGCTAAGCTAAAATATATCTAAACCTTCGTTATAATGATAGATTGTATGAAAATACTGTCAGACGGATGTTTCAAACATACGTCTATTTTTGTTACGTCCAATTCCAGACCCTTGCCTTCATTATGTGTTCGACAAATTATAATCTTTAAAGAAAATTAAACAAGAGGCGTTTAAAAGAATAACAATAAAACTTTTTCAAACATTTATCATTTTTCAAAACGACTGAAACTTAATGGAAAACAAACCGGATTCTGCTTGAATTTAAATTAATATTCTGAATAAAATTGAATAATAAGAGAAGCTGCCTTTCAACCCCCGTATTAATTGTACCAAAAGTAAATCAATTCGGGCAAAAAATTATATAAAATTACAATTTTGAATGAGATACTAAACGAGAATAGAGTGAGTGTGTAAAGATATAATAATGGAGTAAAGGTATGACAAGAGTGAACTTAGTACTGAACAACCGGATTTCCAGAGAAGAAAATGTCTCTTTTTCATCGCATTCTTATAATAGCTTTTATTTGAAATTCAAGTATACCGTGTAACCTCGCGACCCGTACGACACACACGCAGACGCGAAATTCTGAGAAGCATTACATTCGTACCTCGTAAACTGCGTACAGATGCTCGTAAAGTCATGTGGAAAAGGCTATGGACAGTGTTGCCAACTCGCTGTTGTAAAATACTGAAAATACCGCCCCCTAGTTATGTTACTGCATTGCTTACAAAAATTTCATCTTGAATTTCATTCCATGTATTCGTAACTATAAAATCTTTACGTCTTTTTTAAATACTTCCTCTATATTTAATTGAAAACGCAAACAAAACATTCCGCACATTTCCACGCCCAGTAGTCTCATTTATTTTATATTGCTATTTTATTTTTGGTGTTATAGTTATGAACAGATTTTTATCTATAATTATAATTGATGTTAGTTTCTTTTTTCTGCATGGCCTTATAATAAGATACTTCAAAAATGGATTTTAATTTAAATTTTTGTTAAGTTAAAATAAAATAAATATTGAAAAAACATTGATTTATATGACTAATGCGGAAAAAAGACACTAACGTCAATTATAAGTCACAGTTTTTACGAAAATTGGGGAATCATAAAGGGGTTTGATTTTTGTTTAATTATAAAATAAATACACCACAAACTTTTAAGACCGGTATTCGCTACTTCGGTTTCGGTGTGCACACACTCACACTTGGGATATCAGCGCCTCCGTGGGCCGATCCTTTTCAGCGCCGTACTGCTTTTCAGCACTGCATCAAATCGTATTTTCATTCAGTGCAAGCGCCCGCAATATGTCGCCTTCTCGTATACCTGCTTTATGCCTGGGTCGACTGTTGTTAGTTCGTACAGAGCCCCGAGCTGTACAATCTTAAAAGCTTCTGGCGTAACACTGAATCAAGAAAGTATCGTTACGAATACGGCTGATACAATGTTTTCTTGACCTAAGAAAATATTTCTCTTTCTAAGAAAATGTACCAAATTGAAGAAAACGGATGAATTTTAAATCCCAAAACATAAATTGTCAACAAAAAATTAATTTTCAAACAACTACTAGAATCTTCAACAAAAAGTTAAATTTTCATGGTTGAATTTTTAAACAAAAATTAAATTTCAACCAAAAACAGTCGCGTTTATAACAAAACAGTTGCATCTTTAAGCCAAAAAAGGCGATTTGTTAGAAGACAGCAATATTTGCAAGCACAAAATATGACTTTCTAATAAAATAATGGAATTTTTAACAAACTAGTAGATTCCTGAACCAAAACCAACTATTACTTAAAATTCAAATAAGAAAGAGAAATGTATTGCAAAACAGTTAAATTTTAAAGCAAACAGATGAATCTTCAACTAATATAATGAGTTTCTAACGCAGTTGTTTAAATTTCAAACAACTAGTTGAACTTCCATCTATACAAGAAATTCATTCTCGATAAAAAAAAGTAATAGTTTAATTTTCAACTAGGAAAGATCGATTATCAACAAAAAATGGAATGATTTAATTTATAGTTTAAAAAAAGTTTAATAAACCCAAGAGAAAACGAATTTTTAACAAAATAGTCAAATTTTCAACCAATAAAATGAATTTTAACAAAGTATTTCAACTTTGAACCACCAAGTACGTTTCCATTTTCGACAAAGAATGTTTCTTTTAAACAAAGTGGTTGAATTTTAAACAAAATAACTAAAATTTTACTGAAAGAGATGAATTCTGAACAAAAAATATAATAGCCGACTGTTTAATTAAAAACACTGATCTTTTAACCAAAATTAGGTTCACTTTCTTATCAGGTTCTTTCAATTGAATACATTTAGTTCAAACTCTAGCGAAAGAGCAAGAAGTCAAAATAGGGGGGAAATGGGATCCTTTTAAGAATAAACCTGGACATTGCGTATTAAATAAATTGGAGGTGCAGTATTTGAAGTTTTATTTAAAGAAATAATTATAACTTCTCTCAGATATTTCCTTTTTGAATAATAATGTAACGAATCTTATGGAAGGCTAGAATAATTTATGTAAACCATTAATTTTAATGCGAGATTTAGTGACCAGAGGGGTACAGCGTAGACTGTAGGGACCTGCCAAAATGTCAACGCTCCCTGAATTCCCAAGGAATAAATATGGATACTTGTCATCGGGATCTTAATGAGACATTCGAGGGGTGAAATTCTGGCGCTTGAGCGTGACTTTTGCATTCTGAATAATAATAAATCAGATATACAAAAACACCGGGATAGCTAGGTTACCATACATACAAAATTAGCATAATTTTCTACCTGCAAGACTTTCCAACGCTTTTCCGCATTCTACATTCATAACGGTTTGAAAATACTCCACACTCTCTACAGTTAAAATATTAATAGCGATGAAGGAAAAAAAATAATCCCAATCAAAGCAATAAATCACAACCGTCAATTCTTTGGCCCATTTTTTTCCAGGATGAGTTTTACCCCACAGAAAAAGATTTTCTCAGACTAGCAGGTAATATAACTGCAGATGTTCCACATTTCTTAGAGCCGGGGAAAAAATGAATCCATCATGAAAGAGAAAGCAGAGCGGATAAAAAGAAGGATAGAAGCGTAAAGTGCAAATGATATCCGAGGTGCCTCTGGAGAGCAATGTTTATTTAGGACTGAAATGATACTTGCTAATCGGCAAAGGTCTTCGCTTCTCTTTTTCTTTACAAGATTTTCTACGCCGTTTTGTCATCGATACGCATTGTCAAACGCGGCATCAATAAGAGTGGTCAATGTCAATAAGTTATGACTGCACTTTCTGCCTCTACATATTTTGAATCCTATATTGAAATCCAATAAAAACTGACAAAAAAAACTTAGGGAGCTGACGTGCGAACCGCTATCCCTTGGGGGCAGGGCAGCATATTTTTTTATACGCCCATTACGAAACTTGTATAAATCACTTGAAAAATGCCCTACTGCCCTGCCTATTCACGCAAGAATTAGTGAATGATTTGTATTTTGATTCGTTGATTTAAACGTTTTAGTTCTTGGATATAAATATATTTTCCGGTGCGAGGGGCCAAGTGTGAGAAATATCTAAAAAAATTTACTTTGTAGTGGGGGCAAAAAAGAAGAGGAATAATTTTTTTTTAAAAAATCCAAGAATCGTTAAGACAATTTAAATTTCAAGAGAGAATAAAGGTATTTGTAAGTAAATTAAGAGGGAGAAAGATTTTAGACTTTTAGAGCAATCGTTTTAACGGCTCTGATAAACTTAGTGACATTTTATGTTTTTATAGTATCACGAGAGAAGAGCTCTGTAACTGTTTTGATCGTTACTTTGCGAAACCATGATATCATTGATTTTTAAGGAATGTAATATATTGCTTAAAAGTAGATATTTCTAAAATGTTTGAAAACAAGGATGGCGATGTTGAATTTGAATGAAAATGATGTACAATTAGAATGAAATTTGAATAGACTTTTCGTGAACACATTGCAAGAGTATTCAAATTGAAGGAAAGTATTAGCATCTTGCTTGTGGGTAATAATTCCTTTACAAAGAACCAAGGCCAGGTGAGCGAGTCTAAATATTAACACCAAATGCTATAAGCAGTTCTTAGGGCCTTATGCTAGGCTTAAAGCTACACTAATTCCATATTTCTGAACATTGTATTCCAGAAATACCAAATGTTGTTGATGAAAAGGCTACAAGGATAGGTCAAATTTGAGAAATGCTGATCATTGGGGGCTTAAGCCTATATTTCATTAACCGAAATTCAGCACATTAAGGTAAATGGGGGGAGGGGGTTATCCCCAGGTGGAAAAGTTATACATATAGAGAAAAATATTATGTATAATTTCCATTTGTTTAATAAAAAATCTATACAACAAATTTAAATCCTCAGATTAGCGACAAATGGCGATATATTTTCAACAAATGATGTTTACAGTGAAGAAAAAACTAATATTTGTAACGTGTACTCGAATACTTTGAACTTTCTTAAATGTTAATAACGATGCGATAATCCGTAATTAATTGCTTGGTTACCTCTTGGAATATCCATTTTCTCCGATAGGACCCATTTTGAATGTTTTGATTATGCTTAACAATTAATATAGTTTTCAATTCATTGACGAATTTTGGTTTGTACACATTGAATTATCTTTAATTTAAACATTTAAATGGATTGCTTTTAAAATGGGGAATAAATTAAAAGATGTTAACTTTGCGGCATTTTAACTGAACCAACATTCATACAATTTAAAATTAAAATTTATTATGTAAAATTAAATTATTATTATCAAAAGTTTGGAAAAAATTAAACCTGAAGCACCTTCAAACTTAATTATTTTGATTGGAATCGTTAAAAAGTAAAATTTTCAATCTGCTTAATTTTAAATTAAACCATCTACATTATAAATTTACAGGTGTGAAAATTTCCAGGGGGGCTGGAACAATCTCAAATTTTTATCCTTTAAAATTACTAATTTTCAAAGTTTTTCCATTAACACAAATAATTTAGCATGTAAAACAATTGTTAAATTTTAAAGGTAAAATGAGTGAGATTTCTGACATTGAAGTATTTGAAGTTAAATCCTTTCAAGTTTAAGCACTCGATACTGAAAAATTAGAAGTACTAATGAAATTTGTAAATGTCTATTATTTGAAAAAGATTATAGTTGGAAGCATTCAAAATTAAAAACTTAAAAATTCAAACTCAACACACTAATTTTAAATAGCTAAAATTTGGCAATTTTTAGATTAAAAATGTTAGATATTGAATAAAGTTTGACTTAAAAGCGTCTGAAAATTAAAATTTTAAAATGAGGCGTTTTTATTGAATCTGAATTCAACCGTTTTTAAAGTTAAAAATATATCTATCGAGTTCAGGCAAAATAATAATATTATAATAAATTTTTAGTTAAAACATTAATGTAATAATATAAAAAATTATTATTTACATATAAGGCAATGCTTTCTTCTTCTTTTCAAAATAAATGTTTGATAAGGTTATTAAAATGTTTGTTATTTTATATTCTACAGTTGCCACTAAAATCTCTAAAAAAAATGTGACAAATCCAAATACCTTTTTTTTGAGAGTAACGTATAAGACTCCTTCGAGTTGGCACATAGTCGCATTCGCATTTTGCGACTGCCGCGCTTTTTGGCGACCCCACCCTCTAAAACTGGCATCCAGACGAGCATATGAATGAAAGTAGAAACATTAAACAACACAAAATGATTCAACAAATGTTTCTTATCAGCACCGAAGCACCATCCGCTTGATTTTGCCTTATCGTCGGTGGCCCTTCACCCACGATCAACCGAACAATAAGTCCATTCGACCTCTCTTCCGATAACTTTTATCACCAAACAATGATCACCATGTGGTAGAATGGCAGTGTTCACTTCTCCTAACACGATTCTGCTCTCAGGGTCGATCGAATATAGCGAATCCCAGTCAATAGTTTCAATCCTCGGTACTTTTCTCTCAAGAATCTCCGAGATACACTTGCAGAATAACAAATGTCTTGTTTCTCATCTATGTCAGGTACAAATCTGTTGATATGTTACAAATGAAGCCAGAAAACAAGTCTCTGGCGATGGATTGCTTGCGAATTAATCAGCACAAACTACTCCTAATTGATCCTTTCAGATCGAGAATCTTGACAATTTACACATTAGTACGGATGCTTTTCTCTAGATGTGGGTCACTGAACTGTGCGAGGAATTTTGTGGAAGTCGATAGTTTCTACACATGTGGATATTGTTACACGAATCAGAAAAACTAGATCCTTAATGAACAGAATATGTAACTCTCGACGTAATTTCTTTAGTCGTGCAAATGTTCTGTTGACCATTTGTTCAACATAGTCTGCTTAACATCAAACGATATGAACATAGAACATAGAATTCTAAACCGATTCAGACACTGGCACAGATTGTTATTACTCTTCAGAAGACTTTTCTTTATCAGAAAAGAAACATCCTTATCTTAACCGCAGAACCCTGGATACAATAAATCAGTTTTCTTATTGGCTGATGTTATGATCATCTCATAAACACTATCTCTTCCTTAAGAACACTTTCTCACAGAACTTTTTTAGCATCCACATCACGAAAAATGCCTATTTTCTTGAATTTTCTGAACAATAAACTACGAAGCAAAATCGTTCATGCAAGATAAACTGGCGTCGCGTTGATGTACATCGTATGAGTAGGCACGCGTTTCCTTGTGTTGCTCGTTTTTCTTGAATGAACCGAACCGAGTGTGGTGCACGCTCGTGCTCACGAACGGGCGGTCGGAGCAAGTATGAAACTGAACTACGATGAGCCATGCCATGCCATGCGTCATGTCAAAGGGGGCCCCACCATGGCACGGCCTGATCGAGGAGCTTGGAAGCGTCAAGTATACGCTTGGTAAAACAAGGGGTAAAGGGCAAGGGAGGGGTCTCAAAAGGTCCCAAGAGGGGGTATCCCCCATGCATTTTACCCCACGTAGATATGCTACTCAGTACTGAGTAAAGTATGAGTATGGAGTTGTACACACCGTAGACACCATAGCCACGTAGGTCGGTTTCGTCGACATTGCGCACCGATGGGCATGAGTCTCCTCTTAGAATTTACTTTAATTAATTCTGCAGATTGACTTTTTTGCTTCCAGTCAAGTTTATTCTCATTTTCCTTTTATATTGGATTTTAACGCCTGATGACCAGTCTCGAGGTTGGGCAGGTTGAGAAGATTGTAATTAAGAGGATATTAGACAGCGTTATCGCTCAGAGATTAAAAGGATTCGCTATCCACCCCCAGGGTCAATGCGAGAATTTAGAGGTGTGAATTGAATTAAAATTGAAGGGGTAATCTATCATAGGTATGTAGGTCTCTTGGATTGTTTTTAAATAGGAAAGGAGAACTTAGTTATAAATGAAAGCTGACAGTAATAGAAAATCAAATAAACGTTGTCTTAAAAAGATTTCACTGAATTATCACTTTCTAATATAATAAAAATTCTGATTCAAATTTAAATGTACCTGAGTAGTAATACGGTTTCTGTTCCCTTCGTCACCGCTATTTCTTGCAATGATTACAGTTCATTAGAAAAACAAAATTTTTTTCTTATAAGCCTTTCAGAAAAATCGTTTTGCCATAGTACTATACCGTCACCTTAAATTTTGATATTTTCAGAACATATTTTTTTTTGCATCAATCATTGTTTATTCTTATTCGGCGTCTTAATATTTCATGAATGAATTTTCATTTCTTCGAGCATTTCTTATTGGAGCTACAGATTACATTTTTGATCGTAAACCACAGCAGAGCCTGATCCAATTTGTGGTCAGTCTTGTAACAAAACTTATTGTTCAAACATATACATTGTACCTACTAATTCAATTCAACATTTTTTATTTAAAATTATAGTTTAAATTATAAGGTATAAGAATTTTACAATTTTTTACTAAATAGATTATGAGTTAGCATTTCAAAAAAATTACAAATTTTTTTAACCGGACAGGGAACAATTCGAAATTTAAGTTAAACAAAAAATATTTTAATTTGATGTTATATTTTAATTAAAAAACACATACTTATTCCCTTTTTTAAAGAGATCCTAATTAAATGTTATTCTTATATATACAATTGGAAGCAATTCAAATTTTAAAAATTTTAATTGAAAATTTGAAATAAAAAATTTTAATTTGAAAGAATTAAGCAAATTATGGCCATTTCCGAAAGTAAAAAATATATAAAATAAAGATAAAATGGCAATACATAATTCCCTATTTGTACCAACCATGCTATATCCCGTGCAAAAACTGCCAAATAATTGCCTTATTTCCGACTTGGTCCCGATTGAGCACACTATATTGAGGTTGTTAAATGTGGCCCCCTTTATACCCCGGCTTAAAAGCCAATCTTGAAAGTAGAGGGCGCCCCAATCAAATATTTCAATTAATAATTGAAAAAGTGACAAAACAAGAGAAAAAATGCCAAAAGCGAACGCATGACGAGTGCGTATAGGCATCGTATACTTTAAAATAATCACAGAGTTACGTGTTGCAGACTATAGAAAGTAAGAAAAGAAGCATCAGAAGTAATATTTACTGTGCTGAATTTGAAAACGAATTAGATAACAAGGATGTCATAAACATATTTATTTTCACGTATTTTTATGTGATTTGATATAATCGGTATGTGAATACGATCTACTTATTGTAGTACAGTCGCTTTTGTAAAATTACCTTAAAAGCCAGGGCAATATTATAATCCCCAAACAACTTTTTAGATGTGTGTTCAATTTAGAAATTGAAAGCAAAAATATGTTGCAAAATACTTAAATAGTTTATCATATACAAATGCTGGCTGTAATATTACGTCTTTCGACTTTTTCCGCTTGCTCCAAAAAAGTTGTTTAAAAATATTTTGTTACTGATCTTATACATACTCCAACGTTTTTATATATCGTGATCTGTTTGATGAACTGATTTTTACATTCTCAAATTTCTGTTTAACAGGTTACATATACGATTTTAATATTCTATTTTTTAAATCCCTTTGAATTAAGAATAATAAAAATAGGTTAATATGGGCCCAATCGGGGTCAGACCGACTGATCTATTTAGGTGCTGCACTTGGTCCACAATCATGTATCGCGTTTCATTTCAACTCTAGTCCCACCAAGATAGCCCGATTCGGGTCTAATTCACTCCGATTGGCTCCCAATCAGATCCATATTAGAATTTCTGCATGGGACGATAGTGAGGCATGGACCTATCAAGAAAAGTGTAAGAGTAAAATTATTAACACGCTTGACATGACATTCCTGTGCATAACATACAGGAAAACACTGATGGACAAAGTAAGTAGCGAATATAATCTTTAGCAAATGTGGTGCAGAAGATACACTAGTTGGCATATGTGAAAGAAATTTGCTAAGACGGATTGGGCATGTGAAGAGAATAAAAGAGGAACGACTAACGAAGCAAGTGTACCAAGGTAAGTAAATGGCAGCGTGCCCAGAGGTAGACCGCCCTCGAAATAAAAATAGTTAGAATGTGTGAATGAAACCCTGATTCGAGGATAATGAGCCGTAGAAACACGAGAGCTTGCATGAGAAAATGCATGGACGTGAAAGATGCTAGAAAAGTATGTCAAGACAGAAAAAATGTGATGACAAATAGTTTATAAAAAGACTGAATGATGCTCTTCAATTGGGGTTATCGCTATAGAGATTGATCAGCAACCTGAATCGGAGCAGAGTTGTGGAACGAACGTGTTATTTAAATAAATAACACGAGAATTCTAGATCAATCTAAAAAATCTATACCTCGTTCCTCACCGAGTGAGTCACGCCTACCCCGTAAGGGAAATGGCTTAAGGCCATGTGACATCGATTTGTATATTTGGGATGATAAATAAGAAAACTTTTTTCATAATTTAAAAAATTTAGGACCAGACCCATTTAAAAATATAAAAGAAGTGTCGGTATGAAACGAATCTTGATCTTGCCACATAAACCATTCATCACACATGGAAGTTACTGAAATGGGATTGACACTTTATATACAGCGCATAGTCGCATACAAGGCGCTCTCAGCAGATAGACTCGTATTGAATAGAGGCGTCGTAATATTATTAGATTTAGGCTAAAAAAAATAATACAGTTCAAATTATGGTGTTTCCTAAATTAATGGTTACTGTAAGAATTTAAAATTCGTGTTTCATTAAGCAAATTTTAATTAAATGTTTCCAAATTTAAAAAGCTTTCCATTTAAACTCTTACAACCATAGCACTACTTATAGGCATATCATTACGGAAATTTTATGCTATAAACAAGCTAGAAATGGGTTAGGTGTACGGAAAATTCCATAGGAAAAACAAAAGCCTTTTAAATTTAGGAAATTTGAAATTGAATACGAACTGATCCTAGATATTAAATCACTTCAATTTTTCACACTTTCTGAGTTCAAATAATTTAATTTTGTAAAATGAGTGCTATTAACTTAAACGACTTTTAAGATTTTTTGACAATTTTAAACGCTAAACTTGAAAAAGTGTTCAATAAAAAACATCAAGTTATTTTTCTAAAAATAATAAAGATGTTTTAGTCCCAAGGAGGATCTTTGACCTGAGAAAAGGGTATTAATCTTTCATGAAAAATAGGAAACAGACCCTTTTTTCCTATTACAGAAAAGTCAGTGGGAAGCTTAGATATCCACACTAAAGAATGCAGTGTATCCTCTATCTCTCTCTCTCTCTCGCTTTATATATATATTCTATGCTTTTTATACTATTTATAACAGTAGTTTTACGATTTTTTTATACCTGCCCGAGATCCGGATTAAGAAAAATCGGCAGCCATGATCATATATTTTGTCGGACCCCTTTGAAACATACCTTGCAAAATAAACTCGAAACCTCACGAGATCTGATAGCGATTTTCAGTTATGGTCGGTAATAAGTTATCAGATGACGGTAATCCACTTCTTTTTTGCTACAAAGTACATAAGTTAGTGTTTTGGTAATATGAGGGGTTATAAAACTGAGAAGACCTTATAACGATTCATTTTCTGTATTTCTTATGTATCAACTCTTTATACAAACCGTTACTAAATATCAAATTCATTTCTCATACTCACCTTTACACTTAATCATTCCCCTACATAATTCACACTTCTCAAATTTGAAAACAACTCTGCCTTAGTACATAAAAGTTTAATTTATTAAAATATAAAGAATAACTTTAATATAAATAAGTAAATAAATAAATAAAAAATGATAAAACGGTTATATTTTCATCCTATACGTACATTGAAAAATCAACTATAAGTTATAGCTTTGTTATAAATAGATTTCAATGAGTCGAGATACAATGTAAGAGATCGACTCTTCCATTTGATTGTACACTTTCCACGTATCTACAGTCTACACCATAACCATATATGTCATTATAAATTTCAGATTTTATTGTTTCTATCATCCGAGAGAATTCAACTCATGGGATTCTTTAACAATTCAGGTTGTAAATGTGTCTACAGCAAGTTACGAGAATAATCTGCGTTATTTATCGTACTTTGCAAGCTTCTCTTTGATAAGAAAACTTTATCATATTCATTGTGACTTAAAAGCTTTATAATTTGAATAATCCTCAGAAAAATACGAACTCACTAAAGTATTTCTTGATGGAAAAAATAAAAACTCCAATATTACTTTCTCGTGGGAACAAAAACAAAATAAAAAAATGTGATCACATTTTTTCAGGGAACATTTATTTCCATGCAATATTCGCTTCAGCTCCTTTGGGGCCAAGTGTATCCATAATTCAAGCTCTTTGGACAATCAATATGCCCCAATGGCCACTCGTTTACGGACGACAAATCAAATCCATTGGCAGTAGCCCTTATGTTGGCCTCAGGTGAACGAATTAATTTTGGATCACTGATCTTCGATTGGTGAAAATGAAGCTGCATAATTTTGAATTCAATATTCTCATTCACTGGAATTTGGGAAATGCTCATTCAATCTGAGACTTTGCAATTATTTAAAAATTTTTAAGTTTTCAGACATCTGAACACGTGAATTGATGGACTAGAATTTGTAGATTCAGGACATATGTTAGTTCGTTAGAAGTTTGACTATGTGTGTGGTAGTCGATAATTCGATACCACGTCAATATGTTTGACCCTCTTGAATTTACCGCCACGTTACTGTCGGCGACGGGAAAAGGGTGTGAATGCGATTTTCCACTTTTTCAGAATTGTCCGTCCTTTGTTCGCGCAAACACCTATCGGCATGCTAGGTTTTGAAAGGATGATACATCGGCATTTCATAGTTCATGAAGGTCGATTGCTCCTCGAATTATATGAATGATCGGCAAAGTTTCCTAACCAGCAAAATTCGACAAATGCTGCTTTTTCAAGAAAAAAAATGTAGAAAAATTGAAACAGTCGGTGAAAAAAAAAACTAATCGTTGATTGATCTTGAACATAAGAAGAATATATTATTAATGAAGAATATTTCAATTTTTAGTCTTTTGATTTTAAATTTTACAATTTAAACAAAAATGTTAAGTAAAATAATTGTGCAGTAATTTTTAATATTTAAGATCATTTCTACATGAAATTGATCGAGCATTCTCTTCTGGGTGTTAATTATCTTTTCCATCATATTTTACCGGATTTTACTTTATTTTTCAGGCATATTTTGTCGCGTAAGTAAATGAATTCTAAGCAATTGAAATTTGTTAAAAAGAATTCAAGGTCAAATCCAACGAATTAAAAAATTTATTTCCGGAAAAATATGCCGAAACGGAATTTCGGCAAATATATGGGCCACTCTTTTCCAGTTCCCGTGGGCTTTCCGAAAATATTTGTTTTACGCTCACCGATTTTCGATGAGCCTTAAAACGGCATTATTATTTTACAAAATCTATTCAATTAAATAATAATATACCGGAAGACAAAATCAAGATCCAGCCAAATACGCCGAAAGAGAAAATAACACGAATAAAAAAGTCAAAATTATATAATTTACAATTTAAAGAGCTTTGAATTAATTTGCGTATTGTTAGGACTTTTAAAGTAAAATTAATGTACAATTTTAACAGATTCAAAATTACACATTCGCTTAAGATTGATATATTTAAAATTGCTCATTGATATCCATACAATAGGAAAATTTATACATGCCTAGGATATCCATAAGATAATACGAGATAATATTTTGGACGTTTCTGGCATGTGGGAAATTTCCAATGCGAGACACCTAGAAGATTGGACTCCAATTTTCTTTGTAATACACAATTTTTCAGCTGGTACAATCTTCCACACATTCGAAATTCTTCGATTTGAAACGCGAATTTGAAAATTTTTTATTTATAACGGCTTTTAATTTCAAATAATGTTAAACTTTTAAACCAGCCCTGTGACAAATACACAGCGACGGAAATTATTTACACGTCTATTTGTTTAGCTGTTGTTTAGCTGTAACTATTAAAATTAATTTCTTTCATAATAATATCATGAAAGCTAATATAATTCTGCGTCTAATAATGCTAATAGTAATAACTATGGAAACTCTCCATGATGTTTTGCTAAATTCTTAAGTTATTTTTAGAATTTTTTCCCCTACATTGTACCCTAGGGTTAAACTGGGTACAAAAAAGTCGCAAGACGTCACATAATGATTGTACTCCCCACATTTTTGAAAATTTGCACCAAGTTTGAAGCTAGGTTATAGAAACTAGAAAACAAATTCTTAAAATATCATAAATATTGATAAAAATACTATTGAGCCGTACCTTTAAATGAGCTCAAGAACTTTTAAAACTGGTATAATTATTCCCCTAGTAATTCCAATTGTTGAAAAACATCAAAATTTTTCGCTTATTTGCCATATTTGACATTGAGATTTTCATATTAATATTATAAAAATCAAGACACTTCATCGACATCTCAAAAAATAGGCGCGTAGATAATTTCCATCCGAAATAATAATATAATAACAATTTTAAAGGCTGTGAAACTAAAATTCGTCTTCAATGGTTCCAACTTGAAACTAGGTTTATTATGAAATGTATAATAATTATTGTATTAAAACTTGTTAAAATAAATATTTTAAAATCTTTTTGAAGATTAAAATCTCATTAAATGCTTCTCCGAAAGAGCTTGCATAATTCTTTTATTCACATTTCACTCTTCTGTAGATTTTTTTCATTCAAATTTTCATGAGTTTCTCTTTACAGCTTCTCACATCAGTAAATGACAACCTACACAAAAGGTAAGGAGACATCGTGGGTGGTGTTATTTCTTCAAAAGCGACATTAGTTAGACATGAAAACGAGCAGGTGCCCCAGTTACTTGATAGACCCATAGGACTCGCGATTTCATAATTGGTTACCAATATGGCAACGAATAGCGCAGTAATTGCTAAGCAGGCGAAATCTCTCTGCCGGAATAGAAGTGAAAAGAAGTCGAAGGGGGTCAGCTCGATGAAATTGGCGATCTCTTTTCATTACAGTTTTCCCAGCCAGCCATGTTTGGTATATTTCAGGATGGCGCGTCATGCGCTGATAGAAAGAAAATTAATTCTCTAAACGACCCCACATTTTGCTTTGATAATTCACCAAAGCCAAATTAATTTGCCAACATCCATATCTAGAAATCGCTTTGGAAAATAACAAGCGTCAAACCTCGCGTAGATCTTGTACCTTTGCGTTTTTATGGCAATTACCGTAAATGCAACGGTTAGTCGACAGAATCCGAGTAAATCTTTCTGCTTAAGAAAGGTCCTCGTTTTTTCTTCTTCTTTCGATTGCTGCCATTACCTGCCATAAGAGAGTTATTTTCAGGAGTTCATTCTTTTACACTAGACGTTTTTCAGTATCATTTGTTGAGGAAGAATAACGATTTCGGGGAAAACATTATCTTTCATAAATGAAATTTCATCCTTTGTTTTTCTTGACAAATAATCATAGAATTATACATTAATGTGTTTTCGTTATTAAAGTCGGATCATACTAAACTGTATAGTTATTACAGACAGTCAGGTTTGATTATTATAGAAAATTCAGTATAGACATGCAAAAAATATAGAAAAAAAATGACTCATTCATGCATTTATTTAACGTAAGATTTGACATTATTTCATGGCATTTAGGATTTAGATAGATGCATAAACGAAGGTAAGAAGGTTATTGGTAAATGGTAGAGCAGGTTCCGTGATCATAAGTAAAAATATATCAAATAAGGCTAAAATGGCAATACATAATTCCATTTTTGTACCAACTGTACTATACGGCAGCG
>JAAAKG020165510.1:0-28433 GCA_010014905.2 Druon quercuslanigerum
AATTTTCTTCTAGCTCCATCTTGGAGCAACTACCTGCTGGGCAGAAAACTGAGTTTGAGCTCTGTGACATTGTCACAAAACGCAAATTTTGATTTAATCAACTTGATGCGTCTGATAGACCAGAATCTATCAATCTACCATGAGCATTAGTCAATTAATTAAATCCTATTCTAATTCTAATCAAGCGATGAAAATAAGGCGACTGTTCAGGACGAGAGCCAGAACGCGACTCGAATTGTCAGTATCAATCATTCTATCTGCGTACTTTCGCTTGCGCGTACCCTCTTTTAAATGCGCCAGCCGAGAGGCAGTCAGGCCAGCGATTAGACCGGTCTTTTCGGCCACTCACGTCGTAGATGGAGGGGCGCAGCGGATGCCCTGTCCATCCTTTCTCTTTCAAAGCTGAGCGCGCTGCTCAACTTTGAAACGCAAGATACTTCGTAAGCGATAACAGTTTAGTATTACAAAATGTAATTGAATTTTCTGAATATTTCGCTGGAGTAAAATGAAGTTTGTGATTACGAAAATTGTCAAGTTTTGGTATAAAATTTGCAGATTGTGGAAGATTAAAAAAAGATTGGCGAAATTGTATAAAGATAAATATAAAATGTAAAATTTAGGAGCTAAAAAAATATAATATATGTATATGTATATAAAACAAAATATCATTGTTCAAATATATGACGTATAAGATTATAGAGTAAAATTAAAGAACTAATTGTTCCATAATCTTGCTTCTTAATTTATTTAAACGAAAAGGGGAAAAGAAAAGTGTTTTTGCGGGCGACCGCTGGACGCCTACCACTCGGAGGGAGAAAGAGAGAAGAAGAGAGAGAGTGAGTGAGAATAGTGACGCGGAATGACTCATTTCAAAGGCCTGGAGCCTGGTGGGAAAACCTTTCAGCGTAAATGTGCCAGGTGTGACTTTACAACTCTCTTTCGTTCGAGTGGTAGCTATTATTATAGAGAAGGCGAGTTCGCCTGATTGCCTCTCTAAAGCAATTTAAGTTTGGGAAGGTTTTCACAGCCCGAGTTTATGTTTGGTAAACACGAGCGGAGAATTATTTTTGACAAATTGGTTGGAAGTGGTTTTTAAATTATGGAACAATAACAAATAGAGACTTTCAAATTTAAAATAAATTATTTTTTTACTTTACAGGGTTTCCCAAAATATTAAAAAAAAGTTCAAGTCAGTTTTAAAGGTACGCAGGACTTTTAGAAATTTTCCAGAAAATAAAAAAGATTTCATACATTTCGGGAAATCTGCCTCCGTTATAAAATATGGTTATTCTCTTCAAAGCCTCTTAACTTTAGGGAGGCCTTTTTAGTTTTTAAATTAAAATCTTCAAAAATGATTAGAATTTTTCTTAAAATAAATTAGGATTTCAAGTGCTTTAAATCCTGTTTTGAAAAGTATATATTTTACATGAATAAAGCAGGAGAATTGTTTATTTTATTCCTAATATGATTAAATAACTCATAATGTTTAGAAAATACGTTCTTTTCGCGACTGATAAACAAGAAAACAATTATTCATCAAACGAAAATTTACCAAGCCATTTTAAATGGGTTAAAGAATGACTGAGTATTCTAAAGGTAACGATCAATGATTATTTAAGAGGTAATGCTCTCACAAAGCGATAAGAAACCAAAATAATACGTAAAAAAATTCTTTTACGGTCAAAATATAATTCAGACTTCTTGATTTTGAAACGTGTACAGGAACCTTATGCATATAGTTTATGCATGAATAGAACATGAATATTAGGCTGGGGCGAAAAACAAACATTGTACGTCCAGAAAACTCAGCGCACTTTGAAATTTTGAAATCGGATAATATCTTTAGTCTGTTCCTTGAGGGTGAAATCTTGAAATTTCACTAAAAACACTAACATTTAAGTTTTTAAAAAAATGGGCTTAAAATCGATACCGATGCCTTCCAAGGGTGACTTTATGATGAAAAGTCATCAGAGGGTACTTAGAGGTCCGTACCGAATCGCCAAAGTCACTCCATGCTAATCCTCATGTAGGGGGAAATGGCAGAAAATTGCGTATTTTCGAGTAAAATGCTTAAATACTTGTGCAGCTCCTAGCTCACTGAGTTCTACTACTTCGAGTACCCACGCCCTACCCAACCGACCAACCATATGTAGAACGTGCTTATTTAAGTGTCAGAGTCATTAATCACGCCCACAAAGTCTTTTTTAGTGTCAAATAAGTTGACAGTCTTTCGAGAAAGAAGTGTGGTGCGTATCTGTCGGTCTCCAGCCTCGGGACCGATGCCTTGTCTGGACACCTCTGTTACCAGTCTAACAGTTCTTTCCACCGCTACTGTGTGGCAAGGGAAAGATGTAAAGTGCCAGTCTGGTACCAAGCCATCGGCCATAGATAGCTTAGCGGTAAGTTCATCCTCTGTTATAGGAATTAAAACTGGAGGTACGGTAAGTGAAACATCTGTCTGTTCCCAATCAATCATTTCTGTCTAATCATTAGCTCCAAAATTAATTTTTTATGTTTTGCTTGGATCGTGTTCTACATCGCAGTTGTGGTACCCTATTGCTTTATCTCCTCATAATTCATGAAAAGAGTCTTGCAAAGCGTCTAGGGTGGAGAGTCCGGTTATAACAAGAGTCCCACAAAAATTCTATTAATGAGGGGGGGGGGGGGGGAAGTGACTTTTTTTAACAGAAAGTAATAAAGGTTTGGCCTTTTATGCTGAAAGTGTCCCCAACTTCCAAACTTCTCTGTTTTAAATAAAAACTTTTATTCAAAGTAAACTTTTTTTAATTTCTTATTATTACATAACAACATAAATTAAAGTCGAACATAATTCGATTTTTTTACAGTCGTATCATTTCTGTTGGAGAAAGTATTAGAATTTTTCGAAATTTATCACCATATTTTTTAATTGATCTCCACGTTTTTAAAAATAGTAAGTTAATTAAACCTACTAAGAAAATCAAAATATTTGTGTTTAAAAAGTCAACTATAATATAAATAGTTCCAAAATATTCTTGTTTCGTTAAAACGTTGTACTCTTTAACAGTTTCATAGAAAATCGAACTGTTTTGCAGAAAAAAAACTTTTTAGTTGAAGAATTATATAAATCTTTAAAAATTTGTTGTAAAAAATTCAACAAATTTCATAAAAATTTATGTCTTTAGTTGAAAGTTCGTTTTTTGGGTAGGAAATTATTTTTGTTTTATGAAAATCCATGTTGTTGGTTGAGGATTCAACTTTTTTTTCATTTTAATTTTTTGGTGAAATCAAAATAGTGGAAAATGTGTTTTTTCTTAGGGATTTAATGTAAGGTTTAGTGGGGAATGAGTATAGCAAATACGGGAATTTTGGAGATCCGGCATCAATAATCTTCCTTATTCCACTCTATTTTTTTGAAACACTGTGAGAATTAAAAACAATTACGATTACCGAGGCCACAGGACACCTTAAGCTCAGAATTTTTCTCCATTTTAATGGTACGTGTATAATTTAATATTAAAATTACCGTTTATAACAAATATTCCACATTCATGTTCTCTTAATTGAACAATAAAGAAAATTGAAAAAATATGTTCTAATTTCAAATGCAATGACCCTGAATTCTGTCATTTCGGAAATAGGGGGGGGGTAGGCGCGCATGTGTGGTCAGTCGGCGTTGCGCAGAGGGAGGGGACGCGCCGAGTCAAGCCGAAGAGAGCCGACGAGTTACGAAGGTGTGCTATCGGTGTCTACCGTCGTGTGCATGTGTCTGCCATCGCGAGCATCGCCACGCAACAGCTTCTCTCATACCCGTACCGCCGCATTAGAAGTTTCACATAAAAAAATACTGATAGATAAATCGTTTTAAAGATTAAAAAATATATTAGTTGTTATAAGAGCAGGATGGTAGTGCATACTACTCCCATAATAATGATTTCAAAAGTGACTAGGAACATGTGTCAATTACCTTTCATTCCATAGATCGACATGAAAAAGCGCCAATTTTAAAATGTGATAAATGAAGGTTTTGAACATAATAAGAAAGTAGAAAGCAGCAACATAAAATTAATTTATGTATTTGAATTGTGATTATAAGGTACTAAGTAGAATATGATTTTTGGAAATCTTGTGATGATTTTAGAGAAATAATACAAGAATCGAATTGTAAGATTTATTCATACAAAATTTCAATATCATCCCAAAGAAGAAAGTGAGAATTATTATTATTATTTATATTTTGTAAAATTGTTCCATAATTCGAAAAAGTAATATTGTTTTTTGGATCAATTACTTTTTTATAATGTTAATACAATTTTTAGTTAAGTTTTTTATCAATTTATTTTAATCTTTTGTAATGCTTTTATTAATAAAAGTTTCGGAAACTCATTTAGAAAAAGCTAATGTTTGGCTACTTCTAAGTTTTGGTTATAAGGTTTCTTAACACAAAAATTAACCACTCACATTTTTCGACAAAATGACCACAACAATGGTTTATCCCGCATGATGCTGCGAATGTGCCTTTCGGTTATTATTAGATACTTAAAAAAATATTTAGAAAAATAAAACAGGTAGCTTTTCCTGAAATGATACTTTTTCATGTTTTAAACATTTAAATAAAATAATAAAAAAGATTTTCTGACAAATCCTACCTTTTTTTTACTTTATTAAATATTTTTTTAAGTTCCTGCTAGTAAAAGAAAGGCATCTTAGCAGCGTTATTTGGGCTGAATCATTTTTCAGGTCTGTAGAATTTTTTTCTGCAAAAATGTAGTTTTTGAATTTGTTTGTAGTCTATGAAAAATATCGAAAAAAAACAAGAGAATTTTTTGATAAAACTTTTCTAGAATTGCACACTTTTATCTTAATATTTTTTTGTGTTTCTATCATTGCTTCCAAGAAAAATCACAAAATTCGTTTCTAATAATAAGGAATTTTTCTGACTAAAAAAGTTATTTAGCAAGAATCAAACAAATAAAATATCTTATTTCTTAAAGTAAAAATTCAAAAACTATTGATTTAATAAAAAATTCTCGCTTTTTGAAAAACAAAATAGTGTTAAAAGTTTTGACAGTTTGCTTACTTTAATCTTTAGGAATAACTAGAAAAATATAATCTACGGACCTAAAATAGGCAATAGTTTAAGAATCTGATGATACAGTAATATTTTTTGTTTAAGACATTATTGAATGTATAAACAATTACTATTTGCTTTAACAGGTTTCTTCATTGTATTACAAATACCCAAATGAACTCCCTTATTAGTTTCAGGAAATAAAATAACTTTTCGCAATACACTAAAAGAAATTGTTAAAGCAAATAATGGTTGCTTGAAGAATTAGGGTCTATAACTTATAAAAGAAACAATATTTTCGTAATGACCGTCATACTTTAATAGAATTTAAAATAATAGAATGCTCTCCTATCCCCTAAATATTCAGAAGTTTAAGATTTATAATTGTTTAATAAACAAATAATTATTGGCTTTAGGGCAAAATATTATTCGTAACATCTGTTAAGTATCTAATAATTTTAAGATATCCCTAATTTTTCATCAGTTGAAACGAAAGAATAATAAAATGAATAAAAATTGTTTAAACAGTTTAAGAATTCCCTTTAACAAAAATATTTCCCCATGTAAATTTAAAAGTCGCGGGAAAGTCTAAATATTGAAAATTTTAGCAAAAATAAAGGCAGCTATCTGAAGTTCTAGCTGCGGACGTATGCATGTGTCTGCCTTTAAGAGCGTCGCCACGCAACAGATGCTCTTATACCCATACCCGTATTATAAAAGGGAGTGGAGTTAAAGAAAAAATATCCCCTGATAATAATTACTATTAAATAGATAACGTGAAAGTGGGAAAATACGAAAATCGTGAGAACAAGGAAATTTTTATAAAACCACATGTTTATGTTACATTTTCAGCATTATTGAGGCATTGCAAATAGGTTTTGTTGCCACCAGCACATTGTTTTAACAAATTATTTCTTCCAAACAGAAAACAAGAATTCTTTACACAATATTTTTAATCTTAATTTATTTTTGCTAATACCTTGCTAAAGGTCTTCTTCAAGGTAATACATCACCTAATTAAAAAAAAATTATAAACAATATGTAATATATTGAAAAAGAATTATCAAATTTTTAAGTATTTTTCAAAGTGTCCTTTTTTTTAAGAAAAATACAGAATAACTTCAAATTTTAAGCCTCAAAAATAAAATAGGTTCCAAATTATATTATATTTATTACATTTAAAAAAAATCAATATCAACAGATACTTTTATTTGGAAGGACAAATATGGTTTAACGAGTGCATTAGAAATAAAGTCAATTTTCATGAGCAATTTAGAAAGGCCGATTTTAAAATGCAGAATCTAATGTAAAGTACGCGAAAGTGAATTTAATTTTTTTTTAAATTTTGATTTAAATTTAATTTTGATTTACATTTAATTTTTCACTTTTTAAATTGATGAAATTTTTAATGAATTTATTTATGAAAATAGACTCTAATATTCTTTTTTTTGCCTATTGTTTTCACGAGCTAAAATTTTATATTATTAATCATTATTTTGATTTCTTAATTCACAATCCCGTTTGGGTTCATAAATACGAGTCATTAGTCCCCTACCCGTCTCACCAATATAAATCTCATTGCAACATTTAAAATTTATCATACATGCTAAACCTGATAAGCTTTCTTAGTTATCTTTGCCTTTATTTTAAACAAAGAAAATTTGATAAATATGTGGTTTTTTGTGAAATACACATTAATGATACATTTTTTAATCCACTTCTCAGACGTTCAGAAAGACCTTCAATATATGGAAATGAAACCTTTATATCATATTTATTAGAAGTTTCAATCCATTTTTTTTTATTTATTTGGTTTACTAGTATTTAAAGAATGGTATTTTAAACGATTTGATGCATGTCCTAAATCTTTTATCTTTCTCAATAAAATATTAATTTTATAGTTTAAACATTTTGTTTAGAAATTTGGTTAATTTTTTTTAAATTTTGATATTAATTTATAATTTAAATTATTTATATTACATTTTTCTGTTTAATGTTGTATATGTGCTGGAACCAGAGCTTCTTATCTTCATATGATTAAAAAAGTGCGTTGCTCCTTTAGATTATTATTAATCATTCTATCATTAAGGATAATAAGGGTAGAAGAAATTTCTTAGTGTGGATAAGCACCAATCACTGAATTTTTAATAATTGGTTATTATTTATTTATTGGTACGTATTTGAAATGACTTTAAAGCATTCAAAAATATTAATTAATAATTTTATTTTCTTTATTTTCATGCGGCTATTCTGTTAAAGAAATAGTTATGAATTATTGTTTTCTGTTGAGAATTATTTTAATAACAATTTACAAAGCCAAGAATATCTTTGTGATATTGAATGAAAGAAAAATGTTTATTGGCCCTAAACCAAAAAATTTCTTTTTATTAATTAATTAATTCCAGAGATATACTTTTTGTCTGGTTATTATTAGATAACCGTTATAGAAGAATAATTTTATATCTGACTCGGATGATCGAGTTGCATCTAGACTTCATATAAATATAAAATATTTTTTTTCAATTTTCTCTGAAACTTTAAATAAGGTAAAATTTCCTTCTACGTAAAAAAATTATTTTTCTTACATCTAGAAATATTTTTGAACAAATTTTGTATATCATGCAGTTTTATGGCGTCTGCTTCTCATGATTTCGACGTCATGCACCTGAACCAGTTTTTGATTCTGATTCTTTATAATTAACTTTTTTTTAAATCGTTAACGTAAACTATATTTCCGGGCTTAGCAACAATTTCTGCTAAGCAAACGTTTATAAATTACATTAATAATTTAGGGGGGGGGGGGGGTTCACGTTAAAAAAAAAATTTGGTAACAATCAAACTATTTTTGGTTCGAAAGTCTATTATATTATATTTTTTATTCGAAAATCATCTTGATTAGTTAAAAGTGCTACTGCTTGTCTGAAAATTAAATAGTCTTGTTGAAAACACATCAATTTTGTCATTTAGTTTTATATTGATTAATTATGTTATATTTCATATTAATTAATCTATTTTGGTCGAAAATTTAACTACATCTTTAAAAGTTGAACTGCTTTGTCAAAAATTAATTTTTTTCGTTGAAAATTCATATTTTTTTAATGAAAATTGAAATATTGCATTAAAGGGAAATTAATCTTCTTTGTGGAAAATTATCGTTTCTGATTAGAAATGCAACTTTTTTTTTAAAAAATCTGTTTTGGCTGATGATTCAACTTCTTAGTTGAAAACTCTACTTTGTTGGTTGTATTAAACTATTTTTTATTTAAAATTAAATCTTCCTCATTTAAAATCTCTATTGTATATTGATTATTTCGTAGAGAAACCATACTTTTTATTTAAAAAATAAACGGTTCGATTTAAAGTTATAAACTAATGTTTGATAATTTCATTTATCTTTAGCTTAAAATTTATCATTTGAGTTGAATATTCGTATATTCGGGTTGAAAATGGAAGAGGCTGGTCAAAAATTTTATCTTCTAGGCTTCGAACTTAAATAATTTGGTTAACAATTTTCCTTGTTCTTAATTTGTGTTTTTATTGAAACGTCAATTAATATTATAAAAATTTAATTGTTTGTACTAAAAGTTGCTATAAGATGTCTTATATACTGAATTAAAGAGTGATACAAGTAATATTAAAGTGTTATAATGTTTTTTAATAAAGTAAAACTAGATAAAAAATCGTTTTTTGGTAAAAAATTAATCTTCTAAATTCAAAATCCAGCATGGTACGTTAAAAATGAAATCATTTGTTCCAATTCAAAATTTCGTATTTTTTGTTAAATAAATAAATATAAATTTCCCTAATATGCATTTTTTTCAAAATTCTGACTATAGCAATCGTAATTTCAGACAATTTGACCACGAATATAACTTATCTCAATTTTTTTACCGTCGGATTTATTTTAAAGGAGAAAACCTTGAAAGGTTCTTATATTCTCTCTACTTTAAGAATTCTTAAAAAACGTACAAGAGGAGAAATAAAGATAGTTTTTGAAACTCAAATTTTCAAATGCGATATAATCTTTATTTTATACTTCTTGTATACATTAAATCATTGATCGGCACGTTACGCGATTCTGAGCATTTCCTATGCTATTCTTTTCTAAATCGAGACTCTTTGGTCTATACAATATTTCCTGAGGTATTTAACCTGGCTAAGCTAGCTAGCAGAGTTTCGGCTCTGGCGCTTATAATGTCGCTCTACCTATAATTTTTAGTATCGAGGATAAGAATCTCTCTAGATACTTTCTAAGTAGCGGATAGTCTTGCTGAGTTTTAACTTGGTTAGAGGGAATACAATTCCCTCGCCCGTTCTCGACGTCAGTTTGACTATACTTTGGATAGACTAAAGGAAGCTGGAGCTATGCTCAGACAGACTTCAATTATTCAATCCTAGCTACTTAGGAAGATCTTAGGCGAGGAAGACTTGCTAAGGCCTATCACCCAAAAATGCTAAACCGAGAGAGGATGCCTACCTCTGGAAGTTCGCATCAGAGCTGGGCGTTACAGCCACCCAGTCCATGGAATTCTCACCACGAAAAAGAGCTTCCACAAGGCTCAGGGACTAAGGGTTTTCGTCTTAGCCCTGAGACCAGTGTGAAGCTTGTTCACCCTCGCTCGCCAGCGAGCCCCCCAATGTCAAATTAGACTCAGCATCCCCTTTTTAAAGGGGATTTCCTGTTCACGCCCCCACACCGCGCGGAAAAGTGTAGGCGTGAAGTCCGCGACTGCGCTCTACGCGGCGCCTAGCTGCTGTGCCTGATTTGCTCTTGGGTGATAGGGGTTGCTTGTTGCAGGGGATGGTCAGTTACCTTACAACCTAATAAATAAACTAATTTCACGTCACAAACGTTCCTTGTGAGCAAAAAATTATTTTTACTAACTTTATTCTTATTTTTCGTTATAAATAATAGCTTTTCATATTCAATCATTTTAAATAAGCGCGGCAACTCTAACGAATCCGGGGGTACGTTCAAGGCGACCACACGTGTGCACACGGGTACACCTAAAGCCGTTCAGTGACGCTGGGGGGATAGGCGGTTCACTCGGGTAAACCGTTCAACACCCATCAGTGGAAAGAGTGGGGGTCACGCGTGGAGTAACTTTTTCACCCGCTGAAATCAAGTAGGTGAAGACGTGCAATGGCGAAATTCGGCGGGAAACAGTGATAAATCAAGCGGGCGCCGGATCGCGTAAAAGGATTCTCTATTATAAAGAGAGAATTTTTCTAATGTCTAAGTTCGTAAATTCAAAACAATGTTGGATACTCGATCCTCATGGAAGAAATACGTTGTCTTCAGATGCGTATTATTTAGCGCTCAACAAGAAAAGTAAGTCGGACATACGTTGAATTCTAATTTTAGGTTAGGGTGAATTATTATATTTTTTTTATAAAAGCACTTTTTACATGAAAAATAACTTTTGTTGACGTTTTTCATAGAAGGAGGTATAATGCACATATTATTTTTATGATTTTTTAAACGAAATGTGTAAACATCTGATTATGGACGCCAAATTTCATCTATAGGCACAACGCAAAACTAAATTATCCGGCTACGGTTAACTACCTGAAGTGTTTAGTTAAGGTACAACTAAAATTTGTCCGGAAAATGTATTTAATTAAATTGTGTGAATCTTTAATATTATAATTTTGATAATACAGGTTAATTTCACTATTTACAGCAGTTAACCTAACTTTTAAACTTCTTTTAGTTCTTTTGTATCCTGCACACATGTATTTCATTAATTAGATTAACGTGTTTATTTTTTATTGCATGGCAAATAATAATAAGGAAAATGTTTAAAATCAGAATATAAACAGTAAGACTTATATTTTTAACAAATTGGGGATCATACTTTTAAAAGTTGAATATTATTAGTAATAGTCTCCTTTAAAGGACAAAAGATTATTTTTCCTAAAAAAATCGAAAAATAAAAAAATTATTTATTTGAAAATGTTTTTTTCGACTTAGCTTTGTTTCTTATCGCTTCTTGTAGCGTTTCTAAAATTGATGCAATTTTAATGAATGGTGGCTAATTTTTTCAGGAAAAAGATGCTCTACAATCTGACCTCATTCAATTGTAAATAATAAATCAATTTTTCTCAAATATAGTTATTTGCTTATATAAATTTTCGTAACATTTTTTTCATGATTCGAATTATTACAAATTTTATTTTAAAAAACTGAATTAGTTTAAGTTGCAGCAAATCATTTTCCCGATTAAATAAGCTATCATTAATGAAAATTTCACGATTTTTTAAAATTTTTTAAGAAGCAATAAGAAAAAAGTTCGATCAAAACACAATTTTTAAGTAAATAATTTGCTATGGTAAATTCATTCGGATACTGGCAATCTGCTGCAGCTAAAAAATTTAAAGCCTTCACAATTGACACTTCGCGCCAAACTTTCCTTGTGCCGTTCAGTGTAACAACACCTTGCACTACACTTTCATCAAGTCCGCCCCCTTTTCTGGTTTACACAGCGGTTCATACGGCTGGTCGTCTTGAACGTACTTCGGTTGTTGACGCAGTGACGCCAATGTGGGCGCCTTTTGCTACTGCGCATGCTCTAGGGCTGCGCTCTAGTTGGCTACAGTTTGCGCACAATCCAAAATTGAAATTAAAAACAACTCTAGTAATTTAAATAAATTGTCATAAAAAATTGCACAAAAATGTATCAACATTGTAAAACTATTTATTTTAGACAAGAAAAAAATGAATAACTCTTTTCTTTAAATAATAGTTTGTTTCCGTGTTTAAATTGCAAGATTTTTTAAAAATTAAAATGTTAAATTTCGCCCCAACTGCGCACAACCAGTGGGCAGTCCTAGCGCAAGCGCAATAGCACAATTCCAGGAATTCCGTAATTACCGTAAATTCCGCAAATTAATTGAATTCAACGAATTACATGAATTTCGTTCATTCTATAAATTAAGCGTAGTAGACGAATTCCGCAAATTCCATGGATTTCGTGAATTATACAAATTCGATAAATTCCTTCAATTCCACGAATTTCATGAATTCACAAAATTCCGTGATTACAGTAAATTCCGCAAATTAATTGAATTCCACGAATTACATAAATTCCGCTAATTCTATAAATCAAGCGTGTTGCGCGAAGACCGCAAATTCCGTGTATTTCGTAAATTACACAAATTCGGTGAATTCTGTAATTTCCATGGATTTCGTGAATTCAGAAAATTATGTGATCACAGTCAATTCCGCAAATTAATTGAATTCCACGAATTATATGAATTCCGTTAATTCTATAAATTTGTCGTATCAACCAAATTTCGCAAAATCCATGGATTTCTTGAATTACAGAGATAAATTCTTTAAATACCATGAATTCAGAAAATTCCGTGATTGCAGTAAAATCCGCAAACTAAATGAATTCTAAAATAAAACTTCAAAAAATTGAAATCGAATAAATTACTTTTTAATCTTAAGAGATCTTCATAAATTCCTTAAGAAGGCTTAGCTACCAAAAATATCTTTTTCATAAAGTTAATTACACTTAAAAACTACATTTTCAAAATTTAAGTTAACGGCAAAGAGATTTTTTTTAGTTTTGAGTCTAAATAATCTGGAAAAGCACTTTTCTCAATGCTAATTGTAATAAATATAATAAAAAATTTTTTTAAAGTTTTTTAAAATTTCGAATTCTTGAGAGAAAATTCAGGCCACTGAATTTTTAAAATTTTCATTAAATTATACAAATCAAGTACTTTAACAGCTTTAGCAAAAAAATCTTCTTTCTACTATAAATTCATTAAAAAATCTAAAATTTGCTTCTTTGCTCTGTTAAAAACTTTTGAATGATTAAAATCTTATAATATATAGTTTTCCATTTTTCTGAAATAAAATTTGCTATTTTAATTCAGAATTAAAATAAAAGGTTTTCAAACGCGCAGACGAATTTTCAACTAAGAACATTAAACTTCTACAAAAAAGATAGATTTTCGACGAAAGGTTGAATGTTAAATTTTAGTTTAAAAAATTAATTTTCAATTTAGAAAACCTCTTTTTGAACCAATAAAATGCTTTTTCACTCAAGCAGATGAATTTTTAACAGGCAAGATTAATTTTCTACCAAAAGATACTATTTTTTTTCTAAAATAGACATTTTTTCATTAAATATTTGCATTTTAAAAGAAATTGGTAATCTTATAGGGGTTATTTAACTTACTAGTAACATTTAAATTCATTTTTTAACATAAAATTGCGACATAGTTTATTATTAGTCAGTCCAACAGTGAATAATATTTTTTATAAGTTTATTGTTTTTACAACCTTTTTATAATATAATTTTCAAAAATGGATTGCCCTGATGAAGGAAATGCTTCGATTTCGAAACGTTGGAACAAATATGTATTTGGTTATTCCTTAACCTAAATAATTTTAAGTATAATATATGAGAAGCCTTCCTGCAAATAACAAAATGCGATGCATATAACATTGTGCCTCCACTTTCTAAAGTTTGAAAGTAAATATATTTTTAAAAAATAAGCATCCTCCACTTTTCAGAAATAAAATTTTCTTTAGATAATTTTTTAGTTCCAAAAGATTTCTTGAGTACAAAAAAAATATGCTTTCAAAAAATCAAAATAGCCAAACATCAAAATGTTAATTTTTTCTTTCAACAACAAAGTAAAAAAATAAGAAATAAAATTGAATAAAATTAATTTTAAAATCATGTTTAACGTCTAATAATCAAGTTATTGTGAAGAGTTTCTGAAATTAAGACCAAGAATCTACCGACTTTTTTAATTATTTCATCTTTTTTATTTTTATTATTATAAATTTCCAATAAAAAAACTTTTGTAAAAAATAATCACCAAAGTTTCGGCACTCATACAGTACCCTTATAAAGTAAAAAAAATTAAAAACAAAAATAAAATTTTAAGCAGGCAGGAACAGCACCGCGGCCACGATGCTCTCTCCCTGTCACGTAAGAATCAACATCAAAGAATCAGGTGAAAGTTCAAAAGGCAAATCAGAATAATTTTTTTTCTTCTCTACCAAATGGTTAAACAAATTTTTTGTCTTCTATTTTACGGGGAAAAATGAAGCTTTTTTCTGTTGCAAAAGGAACATATTATGGTGGTTGCCCAAATTTTTTCGTTAGATTCTTGGTTTTATTTTCAGGAATTCTTCATAATAAATTGATTATTGGACGCTGAAAATAATCATAAATTTGATTTTAATCTCATTTAAATGTCTTAAATTTTTATTTAGCTGACTTGGATTTGAGTTCATTATTTGTTACAAATATTTTTTTATTATTATTTGAAAATAATAAAAATAAAAAAGAAGATAAGGAAGGAGATTTGATTGACAAGCCAAAAACCAGAGATTTCTACAAGACAGTTATGTTTTTAACTATAAAACATGAATTTTCAAAAAAAATTAAATTTGCAAACAAAGAGTGGAGTTTTCCAATAAAATTATGAATTTTTTACAAATTAGTAAAACTATGAACCGTGTAGTGGAATTTAAAAAAAAAACGTGAATTATTATCAAGAAATATAATAGCTAATATTTTTACAAAAAATATTTTAATTACAAATTAAAAGCAGTTGAAATGATTTAAAGAAATCAATTACTTTTAAATAGAAGAGTTGAAAAGCCGCAACCTAAACAGGTTAATTGTTTGCAATAAAAAAGATAAATTTTCTATCCAAAAAGACGAATTTTCAACAAAATAGTTAGATTTTTATCATTAAAATTCTTAACCAAATAATAAAATTATGACACAAAAAATAATTCAAACTGTTTTATTAATTTTTTCCATTTATGTATTAATTTTAATCAGGATGAATTATGAATTGACATGTACAATATTTAATACTAAACTTTATTACATACTTACTAATTTTATTGAAAAACTAAATTTCCAGAATAAATAATATATTAAACAGCAAGCGTGGTGCTTATAAACCATATTTTTATTCATATTTAATTTATTAGTATTAATAAATTGTTATTTTTTAAGGCAGTTGTTGTGTCAAAAGTCAGATATCTGAAAAAAATAGTTTCTATGATTTCAAAAATCCAAATGTTATAACTGATGTAATTGCAAATAAAAAATATTATTTTTAATGAAAAATTTTAAAATTTACAAAAATAAATAAACATTTCTTTAAAAAATGTTTTCTTATAAACAAATTTTCTAGCGGTTCAGAGTCACAGAAGAAGCCATAGAAACCATAGAAAAATTTACATTCAAAATTGGAAACATTAGTGGTGTCAAGAATGTTTTCTTGGAAAAAATAAACAATTATTTATTAAAATGCTATTATTTTTTTAAAATTGGCAAGAAGTGATGGTCAGAAAAAATTCATTTTCAAAAAACATGGTTAAAATGAATTTTTTGGCATGTGTGTTTTAGCATGTTTTTATCAAAAATAATCTTTTTTATTTGGAATGACATCAGTTATAATATTTGGATTCTTAAAATCGTAGAAATACTTTTTTTCCGATATCGGACTTTTCGCACGACAGCTGCCTTAAACAAATTGTTCACATTTTGATAAGAATTTCATTTAAAAATAAATAAAAGTACCTTCGTTATGATTCATAAAAACCTATATTCATTTATATCAATTAGCTATCGAACTAATAATGTGTTTTTTATTTACATTAGAGGCCTGAATTTTTTATAATTAAAACAAAATTTAATCCACTTTAAAAGTTTAATTTTGTCACATTTGCTTATTATAAATTATTTCTTAGTGCTGTAAAATTAGGCTTTATCCATGAGTTTTGCTAAAAAATAATTTTTCTTTCGCAAATAAAACTCTTTTTTGAAATTTTAACTGTTTAATTAATTAGAAATTTATCTTCTTATTTTTGAAAAACATTGTTTTTGGTTAGAATGCAATTGCTTGGTTGAAAATTAATCACTTTTGGTAGAGAATTCAACTGATTTCTTGAAAATTCTAATTTTTTGGTGAAAAGTTGTTTTTTATTTCAAATTAAAATTTTTTGTTGTTAAATATATCAACTACATATTATTTATTGCATTTCAAAACAATTTATTTTTCATTGAAAAATCAACTACTTGGTTTTGAGGTAAACTACTTTTGGCAAAAGTTCCTATTTTATTTTAAAGAAATCTTTTATGAAAATTTGACTATTTTCAGAAACGTTGAACTATTGGGAAGATTAAAAAAATTTGTAAAGCTTAGCACTTTTGTTTAAAAATTATGTTCTTGGGTTCAAACATTAATTTGTATTTTTGGTATAAAATTAATCTCCTCAGTGGAAATATCAATCTTTTTGGTTAAAAGTTTAATTATTTGGTCAAAAATAATTCATTTTTATGGAAACTTTAACTAGTTTGAAATTTAAACTACTTTCTTAAATTTTTATTTCACATTCATCTCTTGTTTAAAAAATAAACTTGTTCGTTGCAAATAAATTTTTTTTTTTGGTTTAAAACAAAAAATTTATCTAAAAATAAAATTATTCTATTGTTCACTAAGAATAACATTTTTAGTTAAAGTCTTTCAAATTATAAAATAATCCTTTTTGTTAAAAATCCATCGTTTGGGTTCAGAATTTAAACATGTTATTCAAAATTCCTTTTTTCTTTTTCTTTTTACTCAATAATTAAACTATTTAGTAGAAATGTCATATTTATGGTTAAATATTCATCTTTCTTGGACTGAAATAAAATTTTTATTTAAAAATTCAATTAGCCTTTGGAAAATTTATATTTTGTGTTAAAAGTTAACTTTTTGGGTAGAAAAATTAATCTCTTTGTCAGATGTGAAAAACCTATTTTCCCAAGTTTTTGTCATTTTTTTTACAATCTTCTAGAATTGTCTATAACTAAAACTTGAAAATAATAAAATTTGTTTAAGATAGTCAAAAAACTTTTACACAGTATAAATAAAAAAATGTATAATTAATTTTAAACTATCTAAAATTTGTCGTTTGCTCTCCTCAGCTCGTCTTGCACGTGTATGATGACAAACAATTTGATCACTACTTGAGATAAGAATAAATATTTTCTCTACTATCACGCTTTCGCTGTATTTACTGAGAATCTTGAAACTTAAAAAATTTATTTATTCAGATAAATTTCTTATTTGCCCGAAAAAGGTGGAGGACTAGCGACAAACATTATAAAAAATTTAGCAATTTTTATTGTAAGCAACAATATTACGTTATAAATAATATGCCATGTTTAAATTATTTTTCCTTTTCTTTTTCTTGCCCTACTCATCGATTTTTTTATTTTTCGTCTTCTTAAAACAAAGAAATACTGATTTATTAATCAATATTATAATAAAAATTAAAATATAAGAAAAAAATTATGATTTTAGTACCTTTAGGCCTTTATGTATTATTTAAAAAAATTATTGATTAATCTCGAATATAAAAAAAACTAATGATCTAAGTATTATGGAAAATTCACCAAATGAAATAGAGCATAAATAACAAAGAGATAAAATTTTATTGAAACTCTTAAAAAATAAAATAAATTAGAGCCAATTTTATTAATTAGTGTAAATTAATTTTATTAATTATTACTTGTTAAATTGTAATAGTATAATCAGAGAAAAAATTAGTAGATAATGAATAATTATGAATAATTAAATAATTTTTATGTTTATATTACATTTTGTAAAAAACGATGCGATTGTTAAGAAGCAATTAAAAATTATGCAAGATTAAAACTTTATAATTTAATTTTCTGTAACTTTGATGATTTAATGATGATGTGCTTTTTAAAATAATTTAATGTTTTTAATTTAAAAAACAGAATTTTGAATGGTGAATTTCTTATATTAAAGGGGTATTAATTTTGAAGATTTGAATTAAAAATTAGTCATGTTTCAAGTTGTATTATTAAAAATTTTGTACAATTGATGTTTTATATTCGAAATTTTATTAATTTGGAAGACTTAGAATTTAAAACCTGATTTTTTTCAGAATTTTCAGTATCAACTCTTTAAGAAAAATAAATTAATTATATTTGACAATTAAAAATAATATTATCGATGTTTGAAATTTAAAAATTGATAAATTTGTAATTTTTAAGCTTTTTTAAATTTGAAATATTTAGTATTGAAACCTCGACTTTTTATCTTCCAAATTTAAGACTGGTTCTTTTTACATATTTTAAGTTAAAGCGTTTACAATTGAAAGTTTTAAAAACGTTTGGTCGTCGTTTGATCATGTTTGGAAACCAAATTTTATCTTTTGGACGAAAAAAATGAAAATGATATTGAATTTTCAAAATTGGGTGCTAACTTTTCACTGCAAGTGGTAGTAACCTTCTTTGGTCAGACATTTCCTTTGATATAATAAGATGAGTCAGACGTTCTGACTAGAAAATTTTTCAAAAAAACAAATTTTTGGCTTTAAATTATTAATTTTCCCAATTAAAAAATGTTGTAAGAAAGTCATGACAGTTATAACATTTGTAGTTGTAAACATTGAAACTCGCATAATATGAAATTATCAATCGTAAAAAGTGTAAACTCTTTATTTTTAATATTTAAATTTCAATGTTCTTGAATTCAAAATAACTGAAATAGAAAAGGAGAATTGAAAAAAAAATTATAAAAAATTTTTAAGTTTGATTGTTTTCTGAATCTTCACAATTAATGAAATTTTAAGAAATTTAATTTTAAATAGTTAATGTTGAAACTCTTAAATGTACAAAATATAGGAATAAAAATTCTTAAATTTAGATGATTTAAAAAATGTTTTAATCTGGCTTTAAATTCAAACTGTTCAAAATTGAAGAAGAGAAATATTCATGCTTCTAACCTTATAAATTTAGGTTAACGATTCAATTATTTAATATAAAATTCATGCATTTTTGTGAAAATTTTTATTTTAGGACTTCTAAATCTTGATATTTTAAGATTCTATTTTTTTCTTCTACGGGTTAAACATTCGAATTTTGGCAGAAGGTTCATATTTTATTTGAAAGAAATGTTGTGTAATCAAGAAAAAACTAAAAATGTGTTTTTTTTAATACTTTGTATGAAAAAATAAGAGTGGCCCTCTTCGACGAAGAAGATGTCGATTACGGACAGTAAGGGTACGTGGGTTAGAGTTTGGATAAGATAATTCTGTAAGAGCTGAGTCTACAGAAAAGGGTGAGAAATAAATTTGCAACATTTTCCATGAAATTCATTGTCTATTATGCCAAAAAAATCAGGAAAAATATTATTTGACAGTTTCAACAACTTGTACAAAAAAGTATTTTTTTAAATCAGTATTTTGGATATAATCTAATGCAATCTGATTAAGGTAATAGACGTCCAAGGTTGTTCTTAAAGTCTTTCTTATATCTATCCAAAACTTCTTGATGTATGTATAAACGGTTATAAAATAATTGTTTCTCCAGCTTCGCAGTTAATACAGTTCTAGTTCCTTTAATTGTTATCCACATGCGGTATGCTTGACGCAATTGCGGGTCTTCAAGATTGTAAAGGTTGAAAACAGACGCTGTATAATATCCATAAAAACTGATCGAAACTCCCGTTGGATGAACATCAGCTGATGGCTGCCCTAGGGTGGAAAAGTATTTCTTCACTTTCTCCATTATACCATTATCGGCAACCAATTGGAGGTCCGCCCGCACCTCTCTCTCGTAGTCCCTGCTCTCGAATTTCATAACAACTGAATATGAATTAAAGTTTTTTCTTTGAGGTTTCTTTATCCAAAGGGGAATCCTTTTCATTTTTCCAAAGTAACCATAATAAACTGAGTTATCGTTCATATCCACTTGAATGAAGAATGAAGCAGTACCTAATTTGTTAGGGAAAAAATTACATTTATGAAGTTTTTGTACAGTAGTAATAAGGTGGGCCGTAAAAAAATTTGTTTTAGTTTAAAAAATAAAAGTTTTATAAAAGTTATAGTTCAATTTTCCATTGCTCCTATTTAGAAGAAAAAAATTACTTCATTTGACACTTGTTTCAACATTTTGAAATTTTTGATAATTTGAATTCTAAGTAGTGTAATTTTTGAAGTGAGTGCTTTCAGCTTGCTACAAGTTTGAAGGTTTTATTTTGAGATAGTGCCTGAGCGTGAATGTCCTAGAATAAAACTTATTTATATATTTAACCTTCCACTAACTAGTACAATTATTGTATTAGAATTTGAAACTTTGTTTGAGTGAACAAAATTTGTGAGAATAGCATTTTAAATGTAACAATATTTAATTAATTCTCTCTATTGTCCAATGAAGAAAACTTGGATGTTTGAAAACTTTAGGAATGTACCATTCAAACTGGATACTTCCATATCAGCATCTTTTTTAAAATACGTAACATTTGTTTTAAATTAATAATTGTAACATTTTATTATACTCACCATTAAAACAAAGAAAACCCATAAACGTGGAGAGTAGCGAATCAAAATTAATCTTCATTTTTTCGAATAGTCACAATGACACAAAAATAAAAGAATAAACTGTTTTCAGAGAAGTACGTCTGAAGAGTCAATCTTTAAATGGCGTTAAATATGCTGACAGGCTTTATTTATTCTTCCAAACAATAGAATCGAATGAGGAAGAGTAATTATACCGGATATCTAAATGTTTTAAATTCGTTATACTGATTCTCCATTGAACCTTCAGAGTAAATAAGGATGTACCCTAGGTACAATATCGTCAAAAGCTTGTTAATTTTACATAGTAGCAATAATGGTAAAAGTTCATTAATTTACAGCAACAAATTAATTTAGGTTTGTCGGAAAAAAACCTTTTGAATGTTAATTTTTCTTGACAAAAGGAAAATTAAGAATTTTTGGATAATTATATCTCCATGTTAGGTGCATGCTTATGTCAAAAAATATAAGCAATATACAGGGTGACCTATTTTGATGTATTATCCCAAATATCTTCTAAAATACTTTTTTTACGAAGAAATGGTTTGGACAAAGGTTGACTAAGACCGAGGGGGATATTTGACTGTACCGTAAACTTTGACCTTGAGATCAATTTTCAAGGTTAAATGGAGTTAAGACTCTTTTCTTAAATGACAATCTCTATTTTTCAGGATCTGAAACTCAGTTTTATTTAAACGCTAAAGCCGCAATAGGTATGTAATCATTTTTCTTCCTATGATACATGTGACATATATGTGTAACACTAAACAAAAATTTTAACCTCATTTTCACAAAATAGCTTTACACAGGGAAACAGGACTGCTACATCTCAATAAAATGTTTTCCTTTTTAAGCATTGCAACAGTCACTTTTCCAACATATAAAAAACATGAGCGAGAAGCAGGATCTGCTGCAGAAAATGTCGCACAAAGGAGTTGTGACGTAGCATTTGCCCTATATTTTAAAGCGAAATTACAAAATTTTTTACTGAATTTTCTGAATCAATTTAAACGCAAAAAAATTAAGCGATAAAACATAAAAATTTCCTGTATGAATATGACATTTATTTTTTTATTTATTTTTTATTTGTACCGAATTATTTCTCTTTTGACGAAACTACATGTTACATTTTAATAAAAGTTAATTTTAACTAACTTATTATTAATTACATAATAAAACTCTAAACAAGAAAAAATGTAAAAATTCATATGAGATTGATGTTCCAGAATGTAGTGCTTTGCGTCAATTGTTTATAACTGCCTAGGCGACACGCTATATTATGCTGTATTTACTTTTCTTTGCACTTGTTAATGCTATCAGCCTGTTAATCGACTTAAAAATAGAAATACTAGCATTAATTGAAATACAAAACTTTTTTATTTGAGTTTTAATTACTTATCGATGGCAGGGTTTTGTGAAACTGAATTTGCTACAAACACATCAGATGTTTTTAATGAATCATCTTTGAGTATTACAACGGCAAATACTTATCATCTAGACGTAACTGATAAATCGACTGAGATTTTCCATGGTTCTTCAAAAGCCTTGAATAAAAAATCTTCGGATAATTTATCGGCGTTTAATTCCTTTCATCAAGTTTCGACTGGTCAAATACAACCTCCTGAAATAAAAAAAAAGTTCGTATTAGTGGACCTTACGACATAGGTTGGAACACTAGAGGAACAGGAAGAGTTTATGACAGTGTGAATGAATATGGAGCCATGATGAGTAGTGAATCTAAATTAGTTATAGCATATAGATTTTTGAATAGAGCATACTTCAAGTGTTTGCTAGGAGAGGATTCATCTATTGTCGAGAAGTGTCCCCTCATCCTATTATCAAGCAGTCTGACATCAACCATGCATTAGATGGTGTCCGCAAACAACTTTATAAGATAGCTATGAAACATGAAGAGCTCATTTCAACTGCAATGATATCCCTACATGTCCGCAAACAACTTTATAAGATAGCTATGAAACATAAAGAGCTCACTTTAACTGCAATGATATCCCTACATAGAGATTCCTCACATGCATTAGCCCAAAATAAATATAATAGTACATGCATGGCAGAAGCGATTTGAAACATACCAAATCATGCTTTTAATAATCATGAAAATTGTGATCAGGGGTGTGATTAGGTGGAGAGTAGAGGTACATACGAACACAAATTGATATCTAGAGGATTAGAAAATCAACAATTATTTGAAGACCTGAAAACTATTTTTGGCCAATTAGCCTTAAGTAATCCTAACGAGGGTTTAATTACAGTGATGGTCAGCAAAGCCCCAAAGTCAAGATGTTATTGCAAGAATGAATCAGCAGATTTTCGTTTTGCTTGCGCTGTGGGTCAGAGGAATATGTGGGATTGTTATAACGCAGAAATCGCTCAAACTTTGTCTTCATCTCGGGAAAAAACTACAAAAATCATAAAGTTTATGAGAGCAACTGTTCATTTCTGACAGCACTAGCAGTCGAACACGTTGTCATGGATAATTCCAGCAGAGACGAGGAAACCGAAAATGATCAGATGTCACTCATTTTGTTTGATCTGGAAATAAGAAGCATGGATGGTGATTGTGATATTTTGCAAATTGGTGCAAAGTGTGGGACTTCCTCCTTTATTAATTACATCATTCCTACTAAACAAATATTACCACCTGCTTCTGAAGTTAATGATCTTACTGAGAAGTAAGGGGAATTGTTCCTACAGGGGAATAAAGTGTCAGCTGTGCCTTTGAGAATTTTTATGGGAAATTTGCTTTAATGGATGCTTTCTCTTGAGAAACCATGCTATGTTGCTACACACAATCTAAATTTTGATGTTCCAAAGTTGTGCAGAGCAATTTTAGCTTTCTCTTTGCGGGATGATTTCCATAACGTAGTTTGTGGTTTTATAGATACCTTAGGGGTTATTAAAAAAACATACTGATAATCGTGGAAAGGGCGAATGTTCAATTGAAGGTTTGGCAAAATGGCTAAACACATCAAGTAGTGGATCGCATGATGCTATTGCAGATGCAAACATGTTGCACCAGATTTTGAAAAAAACGAGGATTGGACACAATATTTTTCCCAATATCAGCAAAGAATTTTGACAAAAAAAAGACGAAAATGGAAAGAAAATATCAACACTAAAAAGTTGTATCAAACCGAAAATCGTCTTTCGAAAAGATTTTTCAGTAGGTAGAGAAACGTTGCCACCAGGAAAAATAGAATGTTTAAAGAAGAAGATTATTTTATAGTTAATATAAAAACCTCTGACAATGAGTCTTAAAATATTTGCTCAAAATTTCTACGGTTGAATTATAAGCCTAGTCAAATTATATTTTTATAAAAATGGCTACAAATTAAACGTCATCACTGGACCGTTTGTAAATAGAGAAATGTCTATGTTCTCAAATATAAGCTTACTTTCAGGCTTGCAAAACTGCTTAAGATAATTACATTTAATTATTATTTATTTGATTATTTGTAGATAAAATAGATAAAAATCTACGGTTTCAAATATGAGCTTAGTTAAATTTTATTTTCATTTTAAATAGACAACAATTACACTACTCATTGCTTCTTAACCTAATATTATTATATTGTTGTTGACGAATTCTAAAAAGACAGTTGGCAGAATTGTTTGCACATTTGTGTAATTCACCATTAAACTTAAAATGTTTGTTTGTGAGGTTTCGATATGATACTTGTACACTTCTAAGTTATATTTATTGCGGTTTCATAATAAAAATTTTTCAGGAAAATCAATTCCAAAACTTGTTATTTAATTTCCTTCAATTTAAAAATATTTATAAACACTTATCACTTAATGCTTATCGCGTACTTATCAGGTATAAATAGAGTTTCGCTTAACTCTTTTATCAATATAAATTAAAAAATTTCCGTGTTTTCCTTTTATCATAATTTAAGAGTCAGTTTCATTTGCATTTTTTTGATAATATAATTATTGAATACCTACTTTATTATGTTATAAAAATATTGCACTTCTTTAAAAAACAGTGACAGAAAATAATTTGTTTTGTTGCAAAACGTAATTATAATACATTTGTAGGTAATTTCATAATAATAATCTTTAATCCTAAATAATTTCAACAGAATTTGCATAAACATCAATTTATTCTGATAATCTTTATATAAATAATAATCATATAATAGTCATTTTTTGCTACTTTTTTCTATTTTTTATAAAAACAAAGTTTTTGCTTCATTAGTTTTCGATAAAACAGGGAGGCGCTAGTTTGCCACCAAGCCAGCAGCGCCCTCTGAAAAATACTTACAATATAATTAAATTTAGGAAAATAACTAGGTTTGTACTAAAAAAAAGTATTAAAAAAAGTGGCTCGGAATGATTTTTTTGCCATTTTGCTGCTTTCAAATGTGATATGAAACACTTTTGTGAAATCAACCCTTACTTTAAAAAGCAACGCCATGTATTGCAAAAATTTATATAAAAAAAAGGAACTATCAAGCTAGAAAATACTTATAAAATATAATTATTATTATACATTATTATTCTAAAATCTTATTGATATTTTTCAATATTTAGTAGGGAAAAATCCTCGAAATTCTTGTGGTATATTATATATCAAAAAGTGATGAATTTTCTCCAACGTTTGATGGAGAAAATTCCTTTTAAAATTTTTTTGATTATAGCCAAAATGTCAGGAATTTTCCCGAACTTTAAATAGAAATAATTCCTTAAAATTTGCAAAATATTGCCTGAAACTTTGTGAAAAAAGATACGCATTCTTTAAAGAAATGTCCAAACTTTTTTGGAATATTAACCGAAAAGTGTTGAATTTTTGTCCCAGATTTTACACAGGTATAATGTTTCTTGTTTGTGGAAATTCGCAAGTTGAAAAATGTATGTAAAAAAGATTAAGTCTTTTAGTATATTTTGATTATTAGTTTTATAACAAATTTATTTTTAGTACAAAATTATCAACTTATTAGTTATTCAATAAAAAAATTTGAGATAACTATAACATTAATAAAACGTGTTCAATATTCCAAAACTTTCGTATAAATTACCCTAAGTTTAGAGAAATTTCCCCCCAAAAAAATTGCAATACAGAGAATTGCTCTTTAAAATAAGGGTTGATTTTACAAAAGTGTTTGATATTACATTAGAAAGCAAAAAATAGAAAAAAATCTAGCCGACTTATTTTTCTAATACACTGGAAACGACGTAGGAAATGATATCGTAAACGAAGCCTGAAACAGCGTCGAAATTGACGCCGTAAATGACAACGTAACCGACGTCGGAAACTAAGTTGGATTTTGGGGTTGTTTCCGACATCGTATCCGGTGTCGTTTCCGGCATAATTTCCAACATTGTTTCCAGTTTCGTTTCCGGTGTCCTTTCCAGCGTCGTTTCCGACGTTGTTTCCAGCCTCGTTTCCGACATAGTTTCCAGCGTCGTTTCCGATGTCGTTTTCAGTGCCGTTTCCGATTAAGTGATTAAAGGAAAAGGATGATAATTTAATTAATCTCTAGTGCCAATTTTCTTAACAATTACATGTCCCTTTTAGTAGCGAATCGACTATAAAATTATTAATCTGTACATAAGAACCATCAAATAGCTGAGAATGGACCACAAAAATGTTTCACAGTAATTACAATTACAAAATCTATATTTTTTGGAAAATCATTATTAGTTTTCTTTGAATAAATTTCCCAAATTTAGCTTGATATAAAGTGCGTCGTTTTTCTCCTGCAATATAAATATAATATTAAAATGCAACGTATATACTTACTTTGCCACAGCTTCGTTATTTATTTGGAATCTTAATGATATAAGAATATAAACTAATTATAATACTTTATAATTAATGTGTTTACACAAACGCAGAACCTTCAAAAGTGATTTGTGTCGACCACAAAATTTTCCCGTGAATTTATGTAGATTTATTAAATTGGGGAGGAGAGTTTGTTATAGAAATTCTTTTTATTTAACGGAAAGAGGTGTGACGTTTTTGAAAATATTTCTAAAATATTTAACATTGTTGATAAATAAAAATGCAAGCATTGATTTATTATAATTTAGTTTATTTTGTTACAGCGAACCCTTCTGATATATTGAATCGAATGGACAGCCGAAAACCAGTTTTTATTGATGCAAATTATTTCTTGTTAGGATGTGTACTTTTTGTTTTAGTTGTAGGAAAAATTTTTTTTCTAATTATGATTTTTGTAAAAGTCTCTCGCTAATTTTCCGACCTAGTGATCGCGTTTTAAAGTCAGCAGCGAGTTTTAATAGTACTCGCGCTGGTCGCACCTACAATTTTCTACGGCAGTGTACTACTAATTTGTGATGACATTGCTAAAAAATAGATTATTTTGTAGTCGATATAATATGATTGCAATGTAATAAAGTTGAAAAAAATGTAAATGAAAGTATAAATTCATTTTTAAAAAAATGAAAAAAATCAATAAACTAGGTCTTGAAGAATCTTTAGTACCTCTCAAAGGATTTTTTCAAGTACATGTGCAGATGGTATGGATTGATTAAAATGTAATTATGTTGGAAAGGTAATAAAGCATGAAAAGTCCTTCTCCTTACTCGTATCAATCACTTAAATAACATAGTTTTAATAACATTTCAATATTTTAGAAATATTTATTTAAAAAAGGGCAGTGAACATCCCCGGAAAAAACATCGAAAACGAAGCCGAAAATGATGTAGGGAACGACGCCGGAAAGGACGTGGAAAATGACACCGGAAACGACCTCAGGAACTATTTATAAATCTGATTTTATTTCCGACGTCGGTTATGTTGTGATTTCTGGCGTCAATTCCGACGCCGTTTCCGGCGTCGTTTCCGAAGTGATTTCTTACGTCGTATCCAGTGCAGTTTTTGATGCCGTTTCCGTTGAGAGATTTTCCAATAGGATGTAAAGCAAAAAATATTTCAAAATTCTAAACTGATCATTTTTTTAAATTGAATAATTTTTTAATGATTTTTGTAGAGGGCGTCGCTGAGTTGACGGCAATCAAATACCAAGCCATCTTGAAAAGGCTATCTTCGGAATGATTGATAGAAAGAAATTTCTTTGGAAAAGAAAATTATTGATTGATTTTCAGTCCAAGAAATGTTACTTAGATACAATGAAATTATTTTTTGTTCCAAGAAGTTTTTTTCTATTCTAATTGAGCAATTTTTCTTTAATTTAAAATAATTGTCTTTAACTCAAACTTTATAAGTGGGAATAAGCAAATAATGCGCATGCGAGGGTAGTTTTCGATCGGACTGAATTAATTTATTTCCACCTTAACTTTATAATTATAAAATAAAAATTTTATTTTTAAAGTCCAGAATGAGAAGCTAAATGAAAATTGCGTATTTCAAGAATAATGCACATTTTTATGCTTTTTCCTATTCAGCACTTATGTTTTTAACTTTAAGAAAAATAGTTAATATTCTTTAATTTTCTTTAGCCACCTAATCTAGTCAAAGTTGCACCATGAACAGAAACTTTTTGACGCCTGTTTTTCATGATCCCAATGTCGTGCACGTAAACTAGTTTTTTAATGTTGTCTTATCATTTACAATTTCTTTAAAATCATCACTGTGAAATATAATGAGAAGTTCGTTCTCATTTATTTCAAATTTTATCAATTCGTTTTTTTCAATTATAAAAAATTTCAATTTTATATTATTTCAAATAAAAATTTTAATTACCTTACTTAAAATGTGTTTCTTATATTTCGAGACTAAGCTGAGTGTTTGCGTCAAACAACAATGTCATCTTATCTTAAAAAAATATTTAAGCTAGTTGAATTTAAATTCCAAATATTAGTAAAAAATATTGTCAATTTCGAGAAAATCGAGCAAAAATTTGAGATCTAATTTTCGTGAGATTTTGCAAAAATTAAACTAAAAGAAACTTCGGGATGTAGTGGGACGATGGTCGTGGGGGCTAAAGCGCAGGCTTTAGATCCACTCTGTCGGCTTGCGGGTTCGATTCCCGCCTCGCACTCTGGAAGAGCCTCGGTGGCCCATGCGGTGAACAC
>JAAAKG020165521.1:0-28424 GCA_010014905.2 Druon quercuslanigerum
AAAAAAAAAAGGAAATTTTTGGCGGTAATTGCTAAAATATTTGTAGGCTCAGGGGGGGGGGGATCGCCCACCCTCGCACCTCGCTGGATCCGCCCCTGCCTTTTTATCAATATGAGCTGAAAGGGAGAGTAGAAATTAATTTAGAGAATATAGAATTATAACTCTCGAATATTTACAGAAGTAAAAAAAATCATTTTGCAGTTGAATGTTATTGAAATTAAAATTGTTCAATTAAACAACGTTAAAAGCTTTAATTTCTGAATTATACATTTATAAGCTTTAATTTAAAAACCTTAAAAATGCAAAAGGGTTTAAATATGAGTGCTTTAATTTGCAGTTTGTTTTTGATTATAAGATAATAGAAAAAATGCAGTTATAAGTGTTCGAATTTTTAAAACAGCCACCCTGGCCATTCCGAATTCGAATTTCTACTGATTCCAACCGGTTCGGACAAGTCGATAAGACAGGGAGTATTTTTAACATGTGAGGTGATAACTGATGTGCGCAAGCCGAAATAAATAAATATGATTCATGAAACATTGACACGCATAATGAGATGGGAGGTTGTGTTGTATTTGTATTAATTTAAATAAGCCAAAGTTCACGCTCAGGTGTGTTTCTACGATTGATAAAATGGCTGCGTTAAGCGGTTTTGTTGAATTTTTTCAAAAAGGAAAGGTAAGGGTAAGGACAAATTTGTGTGATCGAAAATTATTTTGGGAACATGGTAACATAACCTAGAATAAAAATATATACGTTTTGGTTGTTTTTCGTACAACGTAGACATTCAGACCTAAAAAGAAATTTGCTTATGGTACGTTGCGGTATTCGTTGCACAAACAAGCACAGGCTTCACTCAATTCTGGTATCAATTTACGAGGAGTCGTTAAGCTGCCACCCGGAGAGGATTTGAGTGATTGGATAGCTGTTCATGGTGAGTTGGACATGAACTGTTGAGAGACAGGATTTTATTTTATATTTTCATGTTCGTTATGGGCATGAGTCTTTTTTACTGTTGTCTTTTGTCGTCTACATTATAGTGGAAAATGTTCATTTTTTTTTTTTTTTAGTTAAAAATGAAACTTGCTCTGCGACAATGCCGTTTTTCAGTTGTCACGTCACTTGAGATCCATATATAAAATATTTAGAAAACTACTGACTTTCCTTACGAATAAATATTATAGTAAATTTAGTATAGGACTGTAATTTATTATTTTTCTGTGATGAAATTCTTATAATTTTTGTAGCTATTTCAAGGTTGACAGTCTTTCCGTTTTCTAATAAAATTTCTCCTTTTGTCTTTAAATATCCGATATTTTTAAAATATTATTGGGACTAATAAAAAGTCCCCAAAAATAAAATTCCCGAAGTGTATAAAATTGCTGAACAGGGAAATTCCCGATAGAAAGTGGCTGAATTTTAAAATTTCCGAATAACAAAACTCTCGAATTTCCCACAGCAAATTTCTGAATTATAGAATTCTCTATTAATAAAATTTCCGAAAAATAAAATTGCGGACAGTTTATAATATTACTCTTTTTGAAAAATCGCTAATAATATAATATCCGAACTAGAAAGTTCCCGAATAATAAAATTCCCGAATTTAAACAATTACATTTTTTGTATTTGTAAAATTAATTAAGTCATTAAAATCAAAATTCCGTTTATTCATAAAAGATTTTAATTGTTTCTTTTCGGGAATTTTCTAGTTAGGATATTTTATAATACAGCAATTTTCTTTCGAGAATTTTATTACTCGGGAATTTTCAAATTCGGTAATATTATAAACGTCGGAAATTTAATTATTTGGTAATTTTTAAATTCGAGAATTTTACAGTATCGGGCATTTTATTTTTCCGTATTTTTCAGTCGTCCATTGGAAAATTCCCCAATAATAATATTTCAGAACAGGTTATAATTTTACCGAATTTGAAAATTAACGAATATTAAAATTTACGAATAATTAAATTTTCGAATAATAACATTTTCGTATAGGAAAATTTCCGACTAATGGAATTTCCAAGCAGTTTATAAAATTACAGAATTAAAAATAATTTTCTTTTGATCAAAATATTTGATTATTATATTTTTAATTAATAATATCCATACAATATTTAATTGTTTAAATTCAGGTATTTTCTAGATCGGATATTTTATAATTCGCAATTTTCTGTCAAGGGAATTTTCAAATGCGGTAATATAATAAACTGTCGGGAATTTTATTATTCGGAAATTTCAAAGTGTCGGGAATTTAATTCTCGAGATTTTACAGCCGTCCCATACAATAGTTCGTTTTACATAAAAAAATGTAATCTATTCAAAATTAGAATATTCTGCGGCGAGTATTGAATTTTTTTAACCTACATAGTTACCTATTTTAATTAATTCACCTTTTTTAAATTTAAATTATTTTAAATTAAAATATTCAGGATTTAAATAAAACTATAAACCTAAAATATTTTTTCACTGTATCTACGTTAGGGTGTTTAAAATCTTGTTTCTCGAATTTTCATTTTAAATCACTCACAAATGTATTCCAGCCTATAAAAAGAAAAAATGTTCTTTTTTAGAAGAAATTATTTTTAAAGGTTCCGCCAGCCTCATGAAATTTAACTTTTATATTTTATAAGAAAGAAAGACGTTTTTTTCAATTTTATTCAGAATTGTCAATATTAGTCGAATCGAGTTGAAATTGAAAATTTCGCTTTACAATAACTCGTATAATATGAATCAAAAAATATATTTTTTAATATCACTCCCTAACACTGTTTTATAGGATCCAAAAAAAACCCATACATAAGTGAATATTGACTTAATTGACTTTTGCGAGTTTTTGGTGCTAATTATGACTTTTTTCGGATTTTTTCAGAAAAATTGTTTCCAATACATAAAGTATTACTTTCCATTGATAAAGATATGTTTATATAAATCGTTTAAACAATGTATTATTATTTATCGAATTTTTCTCTCCTAATAGAGTCAGTAAGTCGCTGTTTTTCCGGATTTTTAAAACTTGTCTTTATTTTTTCAGTTAGAGCGAGGCAATAATCAAAAAAATTTAACAGAAATAATTATTTTAACCATTTTATATTATTTAGATTATCAAGCAATTATTTAAATAATTTAGTATTGTTTATAACTTTATTTTCTTAGGGTAATACTAGAAAGTTTTGGGATTTTCTGAGACTTTGAGCTTTCTTTCACTTCTTGCTTATGAAGAAATAGTAATATTAATTTAAACCAAATACTCTCAGTAACTACATTCAGGAAAATTTACATTCAATACGATCTATACAAAAAATTTAAAGAATATTTCAAATATCTGTGTCATTTCAGAAAAAAATTACTAAAAGGAAAGAGATTTCAAAAAAAATTCGATTTAATTTTTATTTATTATTTCTCTAGAAATAAAAAACCAAAGCAGAGTCGAAAAATTCATCAAAACCGCTACTTTGTAGCAGTAGTCTAAGAGAAGATAGTTCTAAACAATAATAAATTGTTTAAACAATTATGTTTATTAGTGTGCATTAAGTATTACCTCACTGGGCGAAAACTGGATAAAAAGTCAAAAATTTAAGAAAAAACCGTAATTATCTGGCAAGAATATGATAGAATATCATTGAATATCTGAATTGCATGATAATTACCGCATGATAAAAGGTTTAAACAATTATTTCTTTTAAATTTAATTCATTATTATCGCGTTTTAACTTAAACGTTGAAAACAAGTTGAAAAATTCGAAAAAAACGTGACTTCCTGTTTATTCTAAGAGAAAATTGTTATAAGTAATAATAAATTGTTTAAACAATTTATTTAAACATCTCATTACCAAAAGAAAATAAAAATTTAGAAACAATTGAAACATTAGAAACAATTTGTGTCAAAAATCTGCAAAAAACTCATAATTAGCGCCAAAAACTCGTCAAACTCAATATTTCACTTACAAGCATGTGGTTTTTAAGGGACCATACAAAACATTTTTATGGGAGCGATATTGAAAAAGTAATTTTTTATTTGTATTCTCTGGCTAATTGTGAAGAGCAATGTTGAATTTCAACTCGATTTCACTAATATTGACGATTCTGAATGAAGTTTACAAAAACATATTTTTTTCTTACGGGAAGAACGTCTTAAACTGCATGCGGCTTATGAAACCTCTGAAATAATTTATTTAAAAAAACGCATTTATTATTTTTGTGGATTCGATCAAATTTGAGGGCGGTATGCATGAATCTTCGAAAAAAAATTCTAAAGCATTTTTGAACCATCGTAATCATAAATCGCGCGCGTGTAGTTTTTTTGGATTGAGAGGGAAAATCATTTTTAATATAAAATAAAAATGTCTATTACCTATTTATTTTATAAGTTTATTTGTTAATTTGTTTTTAAGGTTATTTTAATATAATTTTCCTGAGCCTTGAACAAAATTCAAAAAATGTTAGATAATGCCAAATCAAAATTTTGACTAAATTTTTTTTGTACAGAACATCAATTCAATGGATTTCGAATAATGTCTACTTATTTTAATGGATTTTCATGATTTCCAAAGTTTTCAAGGAATTTCTAACATTCTCAATCATTTTAACGGATATGAAGGAATTAAACAACTTTTAAAGGATTTTAAAGATTTTAAGTTATTTTAAAAGATACAAAAAATTTCAAAAATTTCGAGGTCTGTCAATAAATTTTGTAGGATTTTCCGTAAATCTTAAGAGATTTCTAGAGAACTTTGAAAAATAAATTAAATAAAATGATTTCAAGGAATTTTATAAAATATAAAGGTTTTTTTTTAATCTCCAAGGGTTTCAAAAATTCCAATGGATTTTAAATATTTTTAGGGATTTGGTCGGTGTTTTTTTTTAGAGATTTTTAAATAATAAGTCAATTTAATTTATATACAAGGAATCTTAGTTCTCGCGCCAAAGCGTGATGAAATCAAGGGGTAATGCCGTGAATGAATCTCCCGTAATTTATCGCTGTATAGGATTTCCATTTATAAGGATAATATGTAGGGTATAAGAAATATTAAAATATTTAAAAAAATGTGTAAGTTATTTAAAAAATTCCAAATAATTTTCAGAGATTAACATTTTGTAGAATATGCAAAGATTAAAGAAATTTCACAAGATATAAGGAATTTTATTGGACCTCTAAGTACATTTAAAAACTTTTAAGGATTTTTAGAGAACTTTAGGGAATAAATGTAATTTATTTTTTATTCGAAGGATTTTAAATGTTATCAACAGATTTCTAACTGTTTCAAGGATTTTAAAAGGAATTCAAAAGGGATTATAGATTTCTAGGGATTTTTGCAGACTTTAAAGTTTTAATGGATTTAAAAATATTTTCAAGTACATTCAAGGATTTCAAGAGATAAATCTTTTTTTTTTATTTTCTATTATTATTCCCTTTCGGTGTAGGTGTGACTCACTTGGTGGTACATTAATGCCTTCAATAGTTTTGTATTATGTAGTTCAATGATGATTATCCTATAATTGTTTGATCTAATTTTCTATAATGAGTTGCCAATGCTCACAACAAAATTATAGAAAATTCATTATAGGCCTCTAATGATTTTCCTGTAATATTTTTTCAAAGTGTCCAAGAACTGAAATAATAGACTTTGTACAGCAGACTTTAATTAGTTTATTTCAAACAATCCTAAAAATTAGATTCATTTTTTTTGGTTAATTCCGAGTACTAAGATAATTTTTTAACTTTAAAGACTTGATAAAAATAAAAGTTGTATCATTTTTATGGCTCTTATTTTAAAAGTAAAAATTTCCTAATTCAATCTATTGTATTTTTTATTAACTCTCAAGGCATTGAGTGTGAATTAAAGAAAATTTCAAGATGTAGACGTTAAACTGATTTATCTTTGAAGGTTTTCAGTTTTAATGGTATAATGTCGAACATTTGAATTAAAAATTAGTAAATTTTTAATTGAAGAGACTTCAAAGCATATCATTTTTCCGATTTATATTTAAAAATTAGATTGACCCTACGAAAATCCGAAAAATAATTTCATATCAAATAAATCTTGTAATGAAAAGTCAAATTAATTGTTAACATATTTGTCCTCCACAGTGGTAGACTTCTTCAACAGGATAAATCTTATATATGGTACGGTTTCCGAATATTGTGACTCTTCGACGTGTCCAACAATGAGTGGCGGAGCACGATTTGAGTATTTGTGGGCTGATGGCGATAAATATAAGAAACCAACTGCCTTACCCGCCCCTCAATATGTCAGCCTTCTCATGGATTGGATTGAAAATCAAATTAATAACGAAAATGTTTTTCCAGTATCAACCGGTAAAAAGAAGAAATTTATTTAATTAACAACTGTTTAATATTTTTTTACAATAATTCATCTTATTCTTTATAATTGTTGCAGATGTACCGTTTCCGAAAACCTTTATACCTTTGTGTAGAAAAATTTTGACTCGGTTATTCCGGGTATTCGTCCACGTTTATATTCACCATTTTGACAGAATCGTCGCTATTGGAGCGGTAATTAAGTTTTAAATACATTAAATTTAACAAGAGAGGGATCAAAATATTTCTAGAAATTAGCAAATATTATTTTAAATCAGGAGTATGACATGCCATTCTGAAATTTCCCTGTGGTGCGAAGAGGAAATAAGATATGGCGCTGCTATCGTCACTCTACTTGTTAACGTTACTTTTCTAAGTCAATATATAGAAAACGTTTTAATTTTTGTTGCATTTCAAGTATTTATAAGTTTATTTTAATAATGGTTCATATAAATTATTCAATTTCATTCAATTATTTTAAAAAAGAAGAACGATAGGGTGACGATCGAAGCGCTAGTTGTGGAACCCTGTTTTAAACTAAGGTTTTCAGAGAGGAAGTTCTTGAATTTTTTCAAATCTTTATACAGACCTAAATTCTTGATTTCAGGTTTTGTAAAATTTCAATAATAAAATAGAACACCTCACAGACTTCTCACTCTTAAGCCTTTTTCAAAAGAATTGCTATTTTTGCCTCTGTTTTCAAGAAACTTTAAAAGTTAAAAGTTCAGTTTTTTGGATCAAAAGTCTACTAAGTCTACTATATTAAAAAGTCAATAATTCTCCCACTTGGTTGAACGTTGTATTACTTTGTTTAAAAAATCTCTTTGGATCAAAATTTAACTAATTTGTTGAAACTTATTTTTTTATGTGAATTATTGAAAAAATAAATAGAAATCTGTAATTTCTGGCTGAAAATTGACATTTTAAATTGAAAATTGCTCTGTTATAGTTGAAAATTCGTCTATTTGGTTGACAATTTAACTAATTTCTTGAAAAGTCTTTCTTTTTTTATAGGAAATAATTTTGTTGAAGACAAAGTTGTCATTTCTGGTTGATAATTGATATTTAAATTAAAAATTGTTATTTTGTAGTTGGAAATATAACTATTTGGTTAAAATTTATTTATTTTAGTAACAAATTGATCTTCTTGATTAATTGATTGATCTTGAACTTTGTTGTTGAAAATTCTTTTTTTTTTGTTTGGAATTATTTTTTTTAAATAAAAATCTCTCAATTATGGATACAAATTGACATTTGAAATTGAAAATTGCTCTTTTGTAGTTAAAAATTGAACTATTTGGTGGAAAATTCGTCCTTTTGGTAAAAAATTAATCTTCATTGTTTGATAAATCATCTTTTCGTATTAAAAATTCAACTATTTGATTGAAAGTTGAACTACATTGTTGAAAGTTCATTTTTTAAAAATTTATTTTATTTAAGAATTCATCTCTTTGGATGAAAATTTAACTAATTAATTGAAAATTCTTTTTTTATGCGAATTATTTAAAAAAATATAAAAATCTGTCATTTCTTGCTGAAATTCGACATTTTAAACTAAAAATTGCTCTATTATAGTTGGAAATTCGTCAATTTGATTGAAAATTTAAATAATTTGTTGAAAATTCGTTCTTTTTTTATGGGAATTAATTTTTTTTAAAGAAAAGTTGGTCATTTCTGATTGAGAATTGATATTTAAATAAAACATTGCTCTTTTCTAGTTGGAAATATAACTATTTGGCTGAAAATTTTATTTTTTTAGGAACAAGTTAATCTTCTTCATTAAAAAAATCATCTTCTTGTCTAAAAATTCAATTATAGGGTTGACAATTCAACTAATTTGTTAAAAATTATTTTTTTTATGGGAATTAATTTTAAAAAAATAAAAATCTCTCATTTCTGGTTAAAAATTGATATTATCATTGAAAATTTCTCTTTTCTTGTTGGAAATATAACTTTTTGGTTGAAAATTCGTTGTTTTTTTTTAGTAACAAATTAATTTTCTTCATTAAAGAGTCGTCTTTATGAATAAAAATTAAATATGCTTTTTTTTTCTTGAAAGTTAATTATTTTTTAACTGAAAATCAATATCAATATTTAAATAAAAAATTGCTCTTTCCTAGTTGTAAATATAACTATTTGGTTGAAAATTCATCTCTTTGGTTGAAAAATAATTAATTTGTTGAAAATTCTGTTTTTCTGTTGGAAATTTATTTTTTACATCGGTTTAAAATTGAGATTTTAATTTAAAATGTCTTTTTCCTATTGAAAATTCGTCTTTTTTTGAAGAAAATTAATCTTCTTTGGTAAATACATCCTATTTTGGTTGATAATTCAACCATTTGATTGAATGTTGAATTATTTTATTAGAAATTCTTTTTTTCAATTGAATTTAAAAACTAATTTCCATGGTTTAAAATTTAATTAATTTGTTCTAGGTTCTTCTCTCTTAATTAGGAATTAATTTTTTTAACTAAAAATCTAAGGTCATTTCTGGTTTAAAATTCGTCTTTTTTGGTAGAAAATTAATTTTTTTTAAAAATAAATTATCTTTTTGGATAAAAATTGAACCATTTGATTAAATGTTGAATTCTTTTGTAGGAAATTCTAATTATACTGAAAATTCATTTCCTTGATTAAAAATTTAATTCATTTGTTGAAAATTCTTTTCTTTTGGTTGGGAACTGATTTTTTTAACTGAAAATTTAACTGTAATTTCTGGTTGAACGTTCAAATATTTGGCTGAAAATTTGTCTTTTTGGTACATTTTATTGGTGGAAAAACATAGAAAAATTATCCTTTTTGGTTGAATTTAATTGTTTTTTATATAAGCTTAAAATTACTTTTAGTAAAAATATCAACTATTACATGTTTAGTTGAGAATTGATCTTTTTAGGTTGAAAAATCAACTGATTTTTAGAAAATCGTCGTTTTAGCTTGAAAACTTAACAATTTAGTATACAATTAAACTATTTCGTTAAAAAAATTTGTTGTTGAAAATTCTACTTTTTTGTTATAAAATCCAACTATTTGATTAGAAATTAAACCATATGGGAGAAAAGTTACCTTTTTATTCTGTTAGCTTATATTTTTGGATGAAAACATATCTTTATGGTAAAAAAGTAATCTTTTTTGGTTGAAGATTCATTTTTAAATTAAAAATTATGTTTTGTCGATGGAAATTATACCGTCTTCTAAAAAAAATCCATCTTTTTGGCTTGAAAATTCAACTATTTTGTTAAAAATACAATATCTTTCGATTCGAAGTCTTACAAATTTAAACTGTTTTATATTGAATTCAATATGGTATATATATATATATATATATTACTTTTATTTGGAAGAATTTATCTCTATTTTCGTGAAAAATCACCCTATTTCCCCTTTTTTGAGAAAACTTTTGTTTGTGAAGTCTGACTGTGACCTCACTTTTAAAAATTGCCCTAATCCTGTTATTTTGTCTGATTAAAAACCCACTTTTATGAAAATTAATATAATTAATCCTGATAAAATTCCAGGAAGCTCATGTCAACACCTGCTACAAGCACTTTTATTACTTCGTCACAGAATTCGAGTTAGTAAATCATAAAGAACTGGAGCCGTTGGCCGAAATGACATCAAAAGTATGCAAAGATCCAACATCTTCTCCGACTCAAGTCTCGGTACCAACAAGTACACACGCAAGATAGTCACTTTCATTATAATCGCTTACGCCAGTCTAATAAAATCTAAAAAAATAGCGGTTATCAATTTTTTACTTGTTTTTTATTGTAAAGACGATTATTACTTGAAGGTGTCGCTAATCTTTCAAATTAAAGCCAAACGACAGCATCAAATTGAAGAAAAAGATGAATTGCATTTGACAAATCAATCTCATGCGTGACATTTTTTAAAGCAGTGTACATATATACATATTATTTACTTTGTAATTGTTTATCCGTTTTTACATAATTCTGCTTGTTAAACATTGTTTGAAGTAGATGTAGACATAGATAATAAGCAAAATCTTTCTTTTAAACCAGTTTAAAATCCTCCAAGGTACTTAAATTAACTCGAAGTTTATTGTTAATTTCAAGTAACTGTAAGTGGTTTTTGACGTAATTTACATAAAATAATATCTACGACATATTGCTCAGAGAAATATTGTTTTTCATGAATTGTGGTATTTTGATTTGCTTTTAACGTTGTCTAAAAGTTTTTTTCTTAACTATAATAGTTATTCTAGTCGACAACAAATTTTGTTGCTTAGTTTAATATATAAAATTAGTCCTAGATATTTATTATTTTCCATTCATGGAAACCTCTTTAAACGTTTTTCTACATCACAACACAATTTTACAGTTGTGAATCTAAAAAAGAGGTATTCTCTGAAATTGGAAAAAGATTTCTAAATAAAATGATTATGTACACCAACCGGATTTTCTTATTTCAAAGAATATTTAAAACCCTTATTTTTATATGCACATTTTTCAAATTTTTATGAAAGGATGTCTACTCAAACAGAGCGTCTATCATAGCTAGAAAACCTGGAAAACCTGGAATTTTTAGGGAATTGTCAGGGAATTTGTATATACCTGGAAAAACCTGGAAATGTCAGAGAATTTTTTTTAAGTCAGGGAATTTTTTTAGGTGCGTAGTTAATTTTTTTTAAGTTGCAATATTAAATGGAATAACACGCTCTTTTGTTTTGAAATCAATTTTTTGCCTAAAAGTTCGGTTTTGTTGAAAATTTGTTTCCTGTTTTTTTGTTATTGAAAATTAATTTTCCTACTGAAAATATAACTATTAAATATTGGGTTAAAAAATGATTTTTGGTTGAAAATGTGGATCTTTTGTTATAAATCAATCTTCTGGGCTGAAAATAATTCTTTTTATGGGAAATTTAATGATTCTGGTTAAAGACTCATCAATTTATTTCCAAATTCATGTTCTTGGTTGCATTTTTAATTATTTAAGTTGACGAATCATTATTTTAGTTGAAAATGCATTTTTTAACTAAAAATTTAACTTTTCAATTGTTAATTGAAAACTAATCTTTTTAATTTAAAATTCATGTATTTTCAATAAAATTCGTCTTCGTTGATAAAAACGATTCTTCTATTCCATCTTTGTTTGAAAATGGATATTTTTTTGTTTGAAATTTAACTATTTTATTGAAAATTTGTTTTATTTGTATTCGATCATGCAAATATTTTGTTGAACATTTATGTATTTTTAATTTTGACTTCAGTTTTTTTGTCTACATGGTCTAAAATTGTAACAAATTGATCGTGTTCGTTAAAGTTTTAACTAATTTGTTTAAAATTGAAATCTTTTCTCAAAAATTCATCTTTTTGTTTAAAACTCATTTATTTTTGCGAGATAAAGATTGAACATATTAGTTGAAAATTCATCAGTTTGGTTGAAAATTTAACTGTTTAGTTAAAAGTGGGTCTTCTTTAATTGAAAATTCAATTTTTTTGATAAAAATTCATATATTTACTTTAAATATAGTCTTTCTTGCTAGAAAATTAATTTTATTGTCTGGAAATTAATCGTATTGTTTAAAAATCCATTTTTTGCTTAAAAATTCAAGTATTGCAATTAAATATTGATAATTTTAGTAATTAATTCATCTTTTTGGTTAAAAATAAAACTTTGGTTAAAGGTTAAATTAAATTTGTTTAAAACATACATCTGGTTTTTGTGCAAGAATAATTTTTTTAACTGAAAATTTAACTATTCTATTTTTGGTTGAAAAGTTATATTTTTGAGTTCAAAATTCAGCTATTTGTTTGAAAACTGATCTTTTTCAGTTGACAATTCAACTCTGAGAATTAATGTATTTTTTTGAAAGTCCAAATTTCTACGTGAAAAGTTAGGAACTTGAAGCGGTTCAAGTTAATTTTCAATATAGTACTCACATTATTTTACCTAAATATGCACTAAATTTTATGTATAAGTAGATAAAATAAAAATGTGTTTGAATTTTTATTCAAATTCATATACTTTAGACACAAATTCGAGAAATTATTAATTATATTTTTAGCATTATTTAATTATTTATTTAATCTGTTGTGCTAAAGTATTTAGGAATATCTTGTAATATTAAGTAAATGCCTATAAAATAAAAAGGGACATTACTTGTAGTAAACTTGCGAAAAATCATACCTGGAAAAAGCTGGAATTGCCAGGGAATTTTTCGCAGGATTTGAGTAGACACCCTGTCAATTCTTGGAGAAATATTCCGTTACAGTTCCAGGTTTTTTCAAGGTACCTTGAGTTTTTCCGCGTATACTTTTATAAAATTAATTCGAATTATATTTAAATTAAGTTTAAAAAATAAAGTACGAAGTCACTCAAATATTTCGAACTTTTTTGAGCAATTGATTCAGAATATGTATACAGTTTCGTGAATTTATTATAAATAAATTTTTATTCTCAGTGTGTCGGGATTTAATTAGTATGTTTTATTTACAAAGCTTTGACAAATTATATTAAAATAGCTTCTTAAATATATTAGCTCCATAGATCAATTCTATAAAAAAATAATACTGGCACTATCTTTTCTTGAACTGGAATAGATTTTCAAATTTTCAAGAACAACTGAATAAATTTTTGATGAAATAATTCAATTTTAAACTAAAAATTATTAATTTTCAACTAAAAATGGAATTTTTAGATAATTTCATTTTCAACCAAACTGATAAATTTTTAACGAATAATTAGTTAAAGACGAATATTCAACCAAAAAAGACCAATTTTCAACGAAAATTTGAATAATTCATTTTTTTAAACTTCAAAAAAATAGTTACATTTTTCTGTTGAACTGAAATGATAAATATTTAACTTGCATACTTTAATTTTCAACGAAAAAAATTAATGATAAAAAAAGAAGATTAATTGACAACGAAATAGTTGAATTTTAAAGTAAAAGAGATCAATTTTCAACCAAAAACGTAAGAGTTAAACTTTCAATTCAACAAAATTAATTTTAAACAAAAAAAAATGTCAACCAAAGTCATGAAATTTTAATCAAAATATTAAATTTACATTACATTTTTGACACAGAAAATTAATTTTCTAACAAAAAGATGATTTTTCAACGAAATAAATGAATTTTCAGCAAAAAAAGATAAATTTTATACAAAATTGTTCAAATTTAAATAAGAAAATATCAATTTTTAACCATAAAAGGAATAGGAAAATGATCATTAAAAAAAAATTTTCAACCAAAATAATAAATTTTTAACTGAAATAACGAATCTTTAACCAGAATAATTTAATTTTCATCCAAAAAGATTGATTTTTAGCTAAGATAGATAATTTTCCAACCAAACATTGAATAGTTCAATTATTAGTTTAAATAATTCATATTCAATTAATGAGATTAATTTTTTACTAACACGATGCAATAATTAAAATTACTTTTTCTGCAATAAAAAGTAAATTATTTTCAACCGTACAAAAACAAATTTTCGATAAAATAGTGAAAGTTTCAACAAGAATAGTTAAATTTTCAGCAAAAACCATTAATTTTCAACAAAAAAAATGTTCAAGAAAATAGCTCATTTTTAAATCAGAGACGAATTTTCAATAAAAATGATTAACCTTAAAAAACAAAATAATAATTTTAAAAGAAAATTGAGTAATTCGGATAATATTTCCATTCCAAAAAAGATGAATTCTGAACAAAAAAATTCGTAGTTGATATTTCAAAAAAAAAAATTTTTTATTTTTAATAAAAAATAGATGAATTCAACCAAAAGAGACGAATTTGCCGAATGCTTAGAATTTTCAACAAAGAAAGATTTTACAATCAAGAGAAAAAAAAAGTTGCAAACAAAATGTTGAATTTTCAACCAAGATTAATTTTCTACCAAAAAGAACGAATTTTTAACAAGTTCCATGCATTTTCTACCAGATATTTGAAGTATCAGTTATAAACGATCAATTTTCAAACAAAAAATAGAATAGTTAAATTTTCAATTAAAAACAAAAACTTTGTTATTAAATTTTATATTCCGTGTTGGGTAAGTTACTTTTTTGCGTAACTACATTTTCACAAAAAAAAATGCATTTTCAACTTAAATTATAACTTATATTATTTTTAAACAAAAAATATGGTTTTTCTAACCAAAAAATAACAGTTTTCAACAAAAGAGTTGAATTTTCAGTAGGTGTTCGTTATTTTTCAACGGACTAGTTGAACTTTCTATCAAAATCGTTTAAATTCTAAAAAAAAATACATTAAATTTAAATCAAAACAGATAAATTCTCAATAAAAATTATGATCATTAATATTATTTCAAGCAGAAAAGATTACCAGACGATATTTTTACTAAATAGTTTAACTTTATACCAAAATAGTTGAATTTTGGGCAAGAAAATATAATAGCTGATATTATTTTAACCAAAAAAATTTAACAAAAAAGACAAAGAAACTTAAAAATACATCACTACAATTTCAGTTCAAAGTCACCTTAAAAATCGTATCTAAGTTGCAAGTAAATTTTGAAAATAGTAACAAAGTCACCCTAAAAGTTACAAATACCTAACTTTTCAGTAACTTCGTTAAAAAAAATGACTACCTAACTTTGTTTATATTGCAATTTTTTCAATGAAGAACGCCTTCGAAAAATTCCTTGACTTGAAAAAAAATTCCCCGACATTTCCACGTTTTGTCAGATACATAAAAATTCCCTGGCATTTCCAGATGATCCAGGTTTTCCAGATAGGATAGACACTTGTCTAAAAACAGGGTAAATAAGAAGTCAACTTTTTAATATGGATTGGTTGGATTTATTAAATCGAAAAGCCGAATGCAAAAGTCGTGAAAAATGAAGAAAATTCCGCTGGATAACTTATATGATACATCAGTGCGAGTAGAAATAAACAATACGCGTTTTCCATACATTTTATTCGAACAGGTTCTATGTATGATTTTTCTATTTTACATGAACAATAGTAAAGCTGTGAAATCATGATTCATAACGAAAACACGGAGATATTCGAAATAACATTACCTCATGAATTAGGCACAAATTTACCATTGTGCAGTTTGTTTTTTGCTAAAATTATGGTACATTGGTGAATCTTGATTCAGGAGGTGATTTAAACTCTTAACCAGTACATTCCACTGCTGATCATGTTGTAGTCGGGAAGAGCTTCAACTGGACCAACAGCTGCCACCGCTGGACAATGATCGTAGATGTAATTCATTCCAACCTCGTGGATCGTTTTTGCTGTGACACTCTGAAATTAAAATTGAAATACAATTTACTGTAAGGACTTATTTCATTGGAACCAGGTCCAATCAAAGAAAAAAATTCGCCGTTTTTTCCCAGTTCGCACTCAAAGCGAAACGCTTAAATTTTAAGCTTTGAACATTCAAGTTTAAAAGTTGTTTCATGTCACAATTTTCAATTAAAATGTCCAATAATTTACACGTGTATTAATCCGCGTTATCGTTTTCAATGCTCTAAATTGACGAATCAAGCAATGAATTTAAAAAATTTTAATTGTTATTCTCTTGGATGAATTCCAATTCCAGCTCAAAATTGGTTAAAAATTGAAAATTCCCTGCTTCAAATTTGAATTAGAATTCTTTTTAAAAAATTCCTGTTCCAATTCAGAATATATCTCCTTTTCTAAAATTTCCAGTACTAGCTCGGAATTTGTTCAAATTTGAAATTTCCCGGTTCCAAGTCAGAATTATTATTATTCTGGATAAATTCCAGTTACAACTATGAATTTGTAAAAACTTGAAAATTCCCTGTTCAAATTAAAAGTTAATTTATTTTTATTTTAAACAGTTTAAAAATCCTTAAAATGCTTCGAAATTTTATTTCAAAATCTTGAACCATCTACACGTTGTTTTAAATTTTTTCAAATGATTCTTTTTTTAATTCTGCCAAAATAAAGAAATTTTATATAATTTCCCATATTCATTTTTGACAATTTTTTAAATCTATATAAAGCATTTTAAATATTCTATTAAAATTAATTTATTTAAAAAAAATGATTTTTCAATTTTCCTAGAAAATGGTTTTTCTTCTTCCGAAGCCAGTCAAAATTCTTCAAAAGCTTCTAAATTTTTTGTTCGAAATCTGCTAAAATCTATATTTTCTTTTAATCATTTAATCATTAAAACATTTTTTATCTAACACTGTTTTATCCCTAAAGATTAAAATTTTAAGTTTAAAGAATTTTTTTTTTTTAAAAACATGTTCCAACAAAATAGTTTAAGTTTAAACTGTAATAATTAACTTCCCAGGAAAAGATTAACTTTTAGTCAAGAAAAAACCGAAATTTCTACCAAAAAACTCAGTTTTCAACCAAATAGATGATTTTTCAATTAAAATCTTTAAACCCTTTATAAAAAATTAGTTCTTAACAAAAAGGGTTTAACTTTTAATGGATGATTTTCATAAAAAAAATGAATTCTGAACGAAAAATGTAGTATTTTATATTACAATTAAAAAAAGTTTAATTCAACCAAAAAAGACGACTTTTCAACATGTGTTGAATTTGAACTATGAAAGATTTTTCTGTCAAGGGAGAGAAAATATTGCTAACAAACGGGTCAAATTCCAACAAAATACATGCCGTTTCAATGACATACCAGCACTTTCAACTAAAAATGATAAATTTTCAACCAAAAACAGAATAGTTGAATTTTGCGTACAAAAATTAATTTAAAACAGGGAAAAAACGATTTTTTAACCAAATAGTTAATTACAGTAATATAAAGCTACTTTTACACAAGAAGAATTATGCTACTGAATTTTATATTGTAATTTTAAAAAAAATAAGCACGCTCGCGAAAAAATTCCTTGCTTAAAAAAATCTTTGACATTTCCCGGTTTTTCCAGGTATATAAAAACTCCCTGGCCCAGATTTTCCAGGTACGGTAAACACCCTGTAATCTTTCCCCTATCTCTCACATTTTTCGTGAAAAAATTGCTCGCTACCCTGATTAAAAATACTAACATTGAAAAATAATTTTATTATGGTAGAGGTGTGCGCTCTTGAGAGAAATGAAAAAAAGGACTCACTTCTATTCTGGCTTCCAGTTCGTGAAGCGGGATTCGTCGTTCGTAGCAGAGCAACTGTCTACCAATATCTTCACAGATGTTGGAAGTTCCATCCAACTGTAAGAGCATGTTCGTCTTTAAAATGTTCTTTGCACGCGCAACTTCCTTCTCTGTGACTGAAGTGCAAAGTCGCATCCACTCTTGTAATACGGTAAATGTCATATCTTCACATTGCTGGGCATCACACACGTAGTAAATTCCCCACAGTCCAGTGTCCTAATAACAAACCAAAAACTTTAATTAATGGAATAGATCAATTTTCAGTTAAAAAAATTTAGACTCATCCAAAATAAAAAATAATTTTTGAATATAATAATTCAGTTTTTAATCGAAGAGGAATTTCCAACTAAAATGATGAAACTTGAAACAAAAAAATGAATTTTTTACAAAGTAGATCAACTTTCAACCAAGGAGTTACGTTTTCAACGAAAATTATGAATTTTCAAATAATTAGTTGAATTTTAAACTAAAAAACGTCAATTTTTGGGCAAAAATGGAATGGTTTAATTTCACGTTAAACAAATTAATTTAAAAAAAGTTATTTTTAAATAAAATATTTACCATGAAATATTATAAATATTATTATTGTCTTGTTAGCCTTCAAGTTGAAGTTCTTAGCTCTTCTCCTCTTCGAGAAGAAACTTTCATCAAATTAATTAAATTGTCATTATAAAAAAGATGAATTTTAAACCAAAAACAAAAAACAATTTTCATTGAACGGTCCGCGGTCTAAACATGTTAACTAACATTTTTATGACACTGATTTTTTTGTATTTTCTGGAACATTTTTTATATGCAGTTATTATCCCCCAAGAGAAACGACAAAATTCCTTTTTTTAAATGGATCGTCGAAAATCGCGTCTTGGTATCTGGAGCATATGTCCGCGGTCTAAACCTGTTAACTGCTTATGGCACCCTACCGAAAATCCGTGATTTTTCTCAAATCGATTCAGTTTACTCGTAGAATAGGCCAGTGAGAAACATGTCAGTGCGTGTGCAGTTAATCTCGATTGCTAACATTCAGCAAATTTTTTCAATAAATTATTTAAAATTTGTACAAGCACATCTATGTTCGGCGTGCGATTCCAAACATTTTGACACATAAAACTTGCCCGCAGCTTGAAAAATAACGCAGAAACATGCGAGTCCGGGAAAAACAATAGAAAACAAGAAGTAGAACTCTGCAGATAACATGTTTAGACCGCTGGATTCCTTGTAGATAACATATGCACAGCTTTCAATCGTCATATAAGGTTCAATTTTTATTCAAATGTTATAAAACTAACGTTTATTATTTTTCTATAGTAAATGAAAAAAAAAACATTTTACAGTATACAAAAATATTGAACATTAAAAAAATAACAACGATTTTCCTTCGCCATGTAAAAAACAAAAAAAAACTTAAATTTTCAATTAATAAAATAAATTTTAAACAATCAAAAAGAATTTTATACTGCAGTTTAAGTGAAAAATTAAGTGCGCTCTGGCAAAAATTCCTTGATATAAAAAAAATCTCGACTTTAAAAATAAATTCCCTGACATTTCCATGCTTTCCAGGTAGGATAGACATCCTGCTAGATAAAAAAAAATATATAGAATAACGATAAAAGGTCTCGCATACCTTGTAACAGGTGTTGAAGCTGTGATAGCTGTGGCATAATCCTTGCTCGGCAGATGCTCTTGCCAAATTACTTGCGTTGTTTCCACCACCACCTTGGCTGCGGTCCCAGGTGCCGAGGAGAGTATTGGCTACCATGAGAGGAATGTTGTCGGGGTTTGCCCATCCGACGCCTTCAACGGCAATGGCGACATGTGCAAGAGGAACGGAATCGTCACGAACACGGATTTCCGATCCGGTATATCGGCACTTGTTCAGTAGGTCTGGAATTTTGTCATACTTGGGACCAGTCATTTTACCGAAATGCTTCTCGGCCAGATCTTGCAGTTGCTGGTGCTCGACACCTCCAGCTCCCGCAAGCACAAACCTGTTCAAAAATTATATTTTTCAAATACATATGTATTTAAAATTGGAAACTTATTTGCCCAACCCGTTTCAGGCCTCACATTCCCTATGGGATAAAATATGGGGACCAAAGGATACTTCTTTTTCAGGGCACAAAGGGTAACAAATTCAGCATAAATTCATAAAACTTTAAAACAATTCAAGCTAAATTCAAAAGAATCAACTGAATTTCAAAACCTTTTAGCAATCAAGAAAATTAGACTAATTTCCCTAAAATTGGAATGAATTTAGAGGATTTTAAGGAAAACGAAAAGAATTCGATGAAATTCATAAAAATGCAAGGTAAAATAAAAAAAATCAAATGAATTGAAAATAATTTGAAAATATGAAAAAGTAAACAAAAAAAGCAAGACGATTTCACAGAATTTAAAAGAATTCAGGGTGAATTCAGAAATAAATTGCATATATCTTCAAATCTTTGAAACCCTACTAAGTGCTAACCACAGAAAGACTAATGCCTGCAAAATAATTTAAATGAATTGACAAACATTTTTAAATTAAATATTCTATTGATTACAATAAAATTTGAGTGAATTTATTGAAATTTAAGGAAAATGAGAAGAATTCGTTAAAATTCGTAAAAAATCAAACTGAGTTTTAAAAAAATCAAGTGAATTAAAAACAATCAAAAGTATGAAAAAATTAACTGAATTAAAATTTTAATGAGTTTTGAAGACTGCAAGAAGAATTAAAGAAAACTTTCTAAAAATCCATCGAATTGAGTAGAATTTAGTGAATTTAGAGGAACGCAAAAGGATGAAAAAGAAATCAGGATCAATTAATAAGACTTCAAAACAATTCTAGTTAAATTCAAAAGAACTCGAATGTATTGGAAAACATAAAAAAAAACTCGATTGACTTCCGTAAAATTGGAAAATTGGTAAACGAGAAGAATTCTATGAAATTCATAAAAATTCAAGGTGAATTAAAAAAATTCAAATGAATTGAAAACAATTTTAAAATATAAAAAAAAAAACCTAATAAAATTCAGTAGCTTTGAAATGCGCCTGGACAAATTCAAGGGAATTCGAAAGAATTTAGGCTCATTAAAAAAAAAACTTTGAAAAATTCATAAAAATTCATTGAATTAAATAGAATTGAGTGAATTTAAACGAATTCAGGGTGAATTAGAAAGTAATTGCATACATCTTCAAATCTTTGAAACCCTAATATATATAATATATAACCCTATATATATTATTAATAATGGCTAACTAAAGAAAATACTAATAAGTACAAAAAAATGAAATAAATAAGAAACAATCGAAAAAACGACATTGATTACAATAAAATTCATAAGACTTCGAAAGACTTCAAGTTCAATTTAAAAGAATTCGAATGAATTGAAAGTATTTTTAAAATAAACAAAATTCGATTGATTTCCGTAAAATTGTAATGAATTTAGAGGAATTTAAGGAAACGAGAAGAATTCGATTAAATTCATCAAAATTCAAGGTGAATTAAACAAAATCAAATGAATTAAAAACAGTTTTTAAAATATAAAAAAACCTCATTGAATTCAGTAACTTTGAAATGAGCTTAGAAAAATTCAAAATTTTTTGAAAGAATTTAGGATCAATTAAATAAAAACTTTAGAAAAAATCCATTGAATTAAATAGAATTGAGTGGATTTACAAAAATTACAGTAAATTACAAAAAATTAGGAGAGTTCACAGAATTGAACTTCCAATGTTTGAAACCCTTCTAATTGTTAACGAACAAAAAAAATGACTACAAAAGCATTTAAATGAATGGGAATTTAGAGAAATTTAAGGAAAATGAAAAGAGTTCGATAAAATTCATAGCAAATGAAACTGAATTTAAAAAAATCAAGTGAATTCAAAAGTGTTTAAAAATTTATTGAATTGATTAAGTTTGAAATGAGTTTAAAAAATTTAAAGAGAATTTAAAAGAATTTGATGAAATGCCTATGAATTTAAGGTGAGTATTAAAAACGTCAAGAAGAATTAAAGAAAAGGTTTTAAAAATCCATGGAATCAAGTAGAATTGAGTAAATTTGGAATTCGAAAGAATTTAAAAGAATTCAGGATAAATTAATAAGAATTCAGGGCGAATTTACGGAATCCGTCACTTTTGATGAATAAATTCTTTGAAATCCAGAAAACCATTATAATACTCTGTGAAATACTATGAAATTTTATATTTCCAGAAATCCTGAAAAATTTATTAAAATATTTTGGCATATTTTAGAACCCCTTACAATCATTAAAATTCTTAGGAAATCTTATAAAATCGCTTAAAATATATTAAAATATCTTAAAACTTTATAGGTCCCGTAAAATTCTTCCATATTTTCTCAAATTTTAGGATATTCTTTAAAGCCGGATGCAAATTTTTTTAAACCCTTTAAAATTATTAGAAATTCATCGGAATTGTTTAAAGGTCTTTGATCATCTTAGCAATTGATCCTCAGGAGCAATTAAATCAAAGCTTTAAAAATTCAAAAAATCCATTGAATGTACTAGGATTAAGTACATTTAGAAAAATTCGAGTGAATTTAAAAAAATTTTAAGAATGTAAAAAAACTCAGGATAAATTATTAAGAATTCAGGGTACGATGATATTTCCAGAAATTCGGGAAAATCTATTCAAATACATTGAGAGCTTTAAAATCCCTTAAAATCATTGACATCCTCGGAAACCTTATAAAAGCACGTTAAACCTTTTAGAATATCTTCAAACCTGATAAGGTCCTTTAAAATATTTCGATCGCTTAAAAATCCCTTCCAATTAATGGAAGTATTTAATGATTCCTTGGAATGTTTTAAAATTCCCTAAAATATGTGTTTTCAAAATAAAAGCTGTTCAAAATGCTTTAGAAGTGTTAAAAATACCCTAAAATCTAAAAAAATCCCTTCAAATTATTGAAATCTATAAAAAAATTCTCGAAATTTTTTCGAATACCCTTGAATATTTTAAAAGAATTCAAGACAATTCAGTAATAGGTATAGACCTGAATTGAAGAATAATTAATAATTAGTTTTGAAAAAAACGATTTGAGAAAAAAGTGACTAATAGTGCCTGTGTGGCAACCCTGCTTATTTTTTGCAGTTATTTTTGACAGAAATATTTACAGAAATTCCATTATGGGCTGCAAATAGGTTACTATAGGGACCAAATCTTGAAAATAGGGTACTTTAGGGACCTTAACTGAATTTAGGGAACAATACAGGGTGGACATTTGGCTTAAATTTTCTACTAAAAAATTCAATTTCTTGTAAAAAATAGAATAGTTAAACATTTAGTTTTAAAATTTTTGAATAAAAAACAGTATTTTCAAAAAAATTTGTTCAATTTTCCACCAGTGATTAATTTTTAAATAAAATTATAAATCTTCAACTGAAATAGTTAAATTTGAAACCAAAAAGATGGATTTTCAACTAAAATGGTATCAAAATATATTATCAAACTAACAAAATTAATTTTTACTTGCAAAGATAACAACTGTCAACCAAAACTTAAATAATTAAATTTCAAGTTCAAAAAATTAATTTTTAACAAGTTAAATTTTGCAGCTAAAAAATTACTTTAAAAAAAGTCACATTTTCAAATAACATTATAAATATTTAACTGGAATATTTTAATTTTTAACCAGAAAGATGAATTTTCAACTAATATGATGAATCTTTAACTAGAATAATTGAATTTTTAATCAAAAAGAAGAATTTTCAACCAAAAATGGAATAATTCCCTTTTCAGACCACAAATGAATGTTCAACCAAAGAGATGAATTTTTAAATAAAATTATGGAACATTCAACTGGAAAAATAGTTAAATTTTCTTGATTAAGTCAAGTAATAAGTCAATCGATTTTTTTGTTTTGGCTAGAACAATACTTTAGGATCATTAAAAATATATGCAGTTGGGCCTATATATGTTGCAGGTATCGCATATTTGAGATACAACAAATTCTCAAGGATTTAATTGCTCGTAAAACATTAAACGCGTTTTTCGTGAAGCAACTTTTTTTCAAACTGGGAGGACGTATTACTTGAACACAACATTTTGACCTATTTTTTGACAAAAAATCCATTCGTTTCTTTAAAAGTGCACTAATTCTACAAAATTTTATTTACAAAAACCATACGAAGTTCTATATCCAATAGTATATAAATTATAAAATTTGTTGGTTTTTCGTTCCAGGTCTTACACTTTACGAGAAAACCGTCCTCCCGTGAAGGTCTTTTCAAAAAAGACGATTTTGAAGACAGGCTCCTTTGCCGCTATTTTATATCAAAATTAATATTTAACCAAATTTCCCTTTAAATTTCACTTTAATATAAGTTAAACAAACCATCTAAAAAATCTTATTACTTTTTTCATACTCACAAAATAATTCGCCCAAATTAGGGTTTTTTCCTGTCGCTAGAGTGGTCTTGTCCCAATATTAAGTATCTTAGAATATATTTATTATTAATTTCATTTTTAATTTTACCTTGGAGGACCGTAATGATTCCTGACGTAGGTGACGAGGTCATTTCTGGAGATGGACTTGATGTTCTTAGTTGGTCCCAAAATTGTCCTTCCCAAAGGAGTGCCTTGGAAAGCAACTGAGTGCAGGTGGTCAAATACGACCTCCTGGAGATTCGTCTCGACATCCTGCATTTCTCTAAGAATTACCCCTCGTTCCCGCTCTATTTCGCTCTCGCCCAATTTCGAATTCTGAATTATGTCGCTAAGGATTTCGACCATTTTCGGAACGTCTTGCGACAAACACCTGGCGTAGTAGACAGTCTGTTCCCTGCCGGTGTATGCATTTAAGTGAGCTCCCATATTTTCGATTTCTAATTCAAGATCGATTTGCGAGCGTTTTGCGGTTCCCTAGAAAAAAATTGAGCCTCTTACCATCACCATCGTGAAGATATGGGGAAAATAAATCTGATGCTCGAAATTTAAATATAAAATACGTGTGGAATAAATGTGATTTTTTCCTTTAATGGAAAATGTAGACAATGTTGAAATCTACAATTCCAAAATATATTGAAGAAATAAAGGTTTTACGAAAGGTTCTTCAGAAGTCAAATACAAGTTACGTAAGACGATTTGGGAGAAGTCGGGGTTTGACGAAACCTTACTCTTTCGTATGGGGGAGGAAACGGGGATTGGAAGATCCTATGTATGAAAAAATACACTACAAAAAAAAGTAAAAATATTACAAATTAAAAAAAGTTACAGCAGAAATGCAATTTTTTCAAGAAAAAGTATTGCACTTTCAACTAAATTAATTAGTTTTTAACCAAATGACTTATTTTTCAACCAAAAAGATGAATTTTCAACTATGAAGATTAATTTTATACCAAAGAGGAAGAATTTTCAACAAAAAAGTTAATTTCTAAACAAAAAATACCAATTTTAAAACAAAAAGTGGAATATTTAAATGCTCAGTTAAAAAAAATAATTTTTAAGTGAAGAAATGAAATTCCAACAAAAAAGTCGAATTTTTAAGTAAAAAAAAATTTTCGACCAAAACTGTAACAGTTACATTTTCAGCTAGAAAATTAATTTTCTACAAAATAGAAGAATTTTCGACTTAACAAGATAAATTTACAAGCAAAAATATAATTTTAATTCTTAGTTAAACAATTTAAAAAAACTCAATAAAATAGTTCAATTTTCAACCCCAAAAAAATTTATTTTGAACTAAAATGATTATTCTTTTAATCAAAAAAATTAAATTTCTAATATAAAGATGCATTTTCAACAAGAGAGTTAAATGTTCACCCAAAAAGTTTTTTTAGGCAATAAAGAAAAAAAATGTAATCCAAAATATTGACTTTTGAATCCAAAAAGACGAATTTTCTTCAAAACAGTTGAATTTTTAACCCTAAGAATATAAAATTTCTACAATGAAAGATTAATTTTCTACCAAAAAAGAAGAATTTTCAACCAAATACATCAATATGAAATTTTTAAAAATTTAAACAAAAAAGGAATAGTTCGATTTAAGTTGAGAAATTAACTTTCAACAAAATAGTTTAATTTTCAACAACAAAAAAACGCAATTGCAAATAAAATTATAAATCTTCAACCAAAAAATGATTCATTGTGGAAATAGTTGAATTTTTTACCAAAAATAATTCTATAAATTCTATAAAAAAAACGAATTTTAGACAAACTACATACATAAATTTTCATCTAAAAAAACATAAATTGTCATCAAAAAACTGGAAAGTTATATTTTTAGTTAAGAATCAAAAAAATAAAAATGAATTTTTAACCCAAGAGTTGCATTTTTAACCAAAATGATGGATTTTTAACCAAGAAGATTTTTTTTCACTGAAAAAAGACGAAATTCCAACTAAAAAATATCAATTTTTAACCAAACATGTAAAATATTTACATTTGCAGTTAAAAAAATTAATTTTCTACCAAAAAAGACGCATTTGAAACAAAATACATGAATCTTCAACTAAAAAAACAAATAATGAATCAAAAGTGGAAATGTTCAATTTTCAGTTAAGAAAATTAATGATCAACTAGACATAGATTTTACAATCAAAAGATAAAAAAAATGTATTTTCAACCACGAAGATTATTTTCCAACAACATATATGATTTTTTAACTAAAAAAGATACATTTGCGACCCAAAAATATAATATTTACATTTTCACTTAAGAGAATAAATTTTTAACTAAAGAAATAAATTTTTTACCAAAAAGATGAATTTTGAACTAGAAAGATTAATTTTTAGGTAAAAAAAAGATTTTTAACAAAAAAAAAAGTTTAAATTGCTACTTAAAGGGATGAATTTTCAAGTCAAAAATACGAATTTTCTACAAAACAGTTGAATTTTTAACCCGCAAATATAAATTTTCAACAAAATAGTTCATGTTCAACGAAAATAGGGATTTTGATCGTTTGTAAAACAAAAACAATAATGAATTCTGTTATATATAAATAAATAAAATAAATAAATCCATTCTTATTATCGTTAAAATGAATATCAAATTTATAAGAGGCTGGACTTATTACAATCATATTATGTTTTAAATAAAAAAATAAATTTTGTATGAATGTGTAAATTAAAAATTAGCCTTAATGTTCTAAAAGAATGGTTAAGACTTTGAAAAAGGTGCAACTAAGAAAATTCATAACTTTTCCAGGCTTACTTATGACAAAATTCCAATAATTGTTAAGACTTTGAAATAGATATCAATAAAGAAATTCCAATCACTTTTTCAAAATTCCGTGACTATTTTCTGCAGAACAGTAGAATTTTTAACCCGAAAATATAAATTTAGACCAACAACACTTAGATTTTCTTATCTGGTTCTATGCATGTGAAGCCTGCGACAAATAAATAGTTTTTTAAAATATTTTTTAGAATAAAAAGCAATAGCTAAAATAAATATTTGAAGTTGTCTAGGTTTATAAAATCTCTTGAAGATTATGTGTGTGTGTGGGGGGGGGGAGGTCTGAAAAACACCTAACGTAATTTGTAGATGACACCTTAAGCAATATCGAAAAATTCATGTTTCTTTTTTAAACTCGCATTTCTATGTGTAAAATAATTACATACTTTGAATGACATGTGCTCGAGGAAGTGAGCGACTCCATTATTTTCATCGGTCTCATAGCGACTTCCTGCATCAATCCAAATTCCTACAGTGGCAGTAGCAGCTCCACTGTCTTCGCTGGCTACTCTCATTCCATTGTCCAAAGTGGTAACCCTGGTGGCTGGCTGATTTATAAGAATTTGTTGCAGGGATGCTTGCGATGATCTCCATCGCTTCGGAAACTTATGAAACAAAAAAAAGCAGAGTTCAAAATTTAGTCACTTTTCCAGGCTTACTTTTGAAAAAATACAGTAAATTGAATAGAGTTTCAAAACATTTTACTAACTTCTCGTCGTAAAATAATTTACCAACAATTTCACATACGCTTTAAATTTGTATTAATGAATAATTATATTAATTCAGACAAAAATTTAAAGCGATTTTCTAGCATTATTGAACTGTAAACAATTCTCATTAAATTAATGCGAAATTTCTAAAAAGGCTGGAATTAATACAATCATATTATTTTTTAAAGTAAAAAAATATATTTTTATGAATTCTGAAATAAAAAATTGGCCGTATGTACAAAAATAATTGCTAATACTTTAAAATATATGTACAATAACAAATTCCTTAAGTTTTCCGTATTTACTGTTGACAAAGTTCTACATTTACTTTGAAACTAAAATCCAGTCAATTAAATTCAATTTCGAAATATTCTATTGATCTTAAACTACTCTACCAAAAATTTTGTATACAATAATTTTTAATTGATGAAAATGTAAAGGGCTATTCTACATTTAATGAATTTTAAAAACTTCTCATTAAAATTAATATTAAATTTTTTAAATAAGCTGATATTATTACAATCATATTAATTTTATTAGTAAAAAAATCATCATATATCAATTCGAAAATTCAAAATTCGATGTGACGTACTAAAATAGTTGCTGGGACTTTGAAATACACTACCGGTCAAAAGTTTGGGTTCACCTCTTTTTTAATGATTGATTAAGTTCTCTTGATTTTATTTATGTCAAAGCAAACATTTTTTCTCTTGAAATGATTAAATGCTCTCAAAATTCTATATAAAATGAGCCCAGGGCGAAGCCTATTTGTATATTTTTAAGTAGACATTGCAAAAATAGTGCAAATCTTAATGTTTTCTTAAATTTTCAATAACTTCCGTAATAATGCATTTTTTAAATCTTGTTGGCCTCATTTTAAAGCTATTTTTCCACAGTATCACGAAAGTTTATGACCGTAAATCTTCAAAAAATTCCTATCGCAGTGCGAGAACTTCAGCTATCATTCAACAATATCACAAAGTTGTTCTATGCTAATAAACTTTCGCGATACTTTGAAAAAATAGCTTTAAAATGAGGCCAGCAACATTAAAAAAAATGCATTATTAAGGAAGTTATTGAAAATTTAAGAAAACATTGAGATTTACACAATTTTTGCAATGTCTACTTAAAAATAGACAAATAGG
>JAAAKG020165532.1:0-28422 GCA_010014905.2 Druon quercuslanigerum
ATAGTTGTAAATATTTGTAAATATTAAGGTAGAAATTTTCTTTCTGTTTATTATGTAAGTGGTAAGGAATGGAAGTCATGTAAACCCTTAGGGGACAAATTATAAAAAAAGAAGAACTATAAAACTCTCAAATTAAAACATTTCCCAATAATTAAATTCCCGTGTGGAAAAATTAGAAAATTCCCAAATAATAGGATTCGTGAATAATTAAATAACCGAATTGAAAAATTTCTGCACAATAAAATTTCCGAATTATAAGGTTCCGGGATCGAAACATTCCCAAATAATAAAATTCCGAAATTGGAAAATTTCTGAATTATAAGATTTACCAAAATAAAATTGCCCGGTTGAAAAATTTCAATAATTCCAGAATAATAAGATCCCAAAATAATTAAATAAACGAATTAGAAAATTTCCGATTAATAAATTTCGCGAATTATAATATTCCCATTCAGGAATCTTATTCTAAGAGTTTTGCAAATTTTGGAAGTTCTCAACAATTGGAAATTTTATTATTTTGGCATTTTCAGATTCAGCAGTTTTCCGATTCGGAAATTTTATAATTCGAGAAATTTATTTTTCGGAAATTTTCGAATTTGTTAGATAATTATTGGGAAATCTCATAATTCGGGAATTTCCAATCTGGAAATTATATTATTCGGAAATTTTAGTATTCGAGGATTTTTCCAAGTAGGGAAAGATTAATTATCGGGAATCTTAGAATTTCCGAATTTCAGCATTCGGGAATTTCTCAATTATGGAATTTAGTTATTAGAAAATATTATAATTGGCGAATTTTATAGTTCAGGAAATTTATTATTCAGAAATTTCCCCAATCGGGAATTTATTTATTCAGTAATTGTATTAATGGGGAATTTCCCTGTTCGGGATCTGAATAATTCCGAGATCTTATAATTCGGTAATTTTATTATTCGGGAATTTTCCCATTCGGAAATTGAATTTTTGAAAAATCTTATATTTCGGGGTTCTTATCTTGAGGGAATTTTCCCATTCAGGAATCCTGTAATATGGTATCTTTATATGGTAGCTTTATTGTTCAAGAATTTTTCAATTCGGGAAGCTTCCAATTCCGTAATCTTATTGTTCGAAAATTTTATCATTCCGGAGTTTTCGGATTCGGGAATTCGTTTATTCCAGAAAATTGTAATTAGAGAATTTTATTAGCCAGTAATTTTCACATTAGTGAATTTAATTATTCGGAAATTTTCCACTTGAAAATTTCATTATTTTGGCATTTTCCGATTCAGCAGTTTTCATATTCGGGAATTTTATTATTCGGAAATTTTCGAATTCGTTAGTTAATTAATGGGAAATCTCATAATTCGGGAATTTTCAATTTGGGAATTATGTTATTCAAAAATTTTATTATTCGAGGATTTTTCCATTCGGGAATTTAACTATTCGGGAATCCTGTAATATGGTAGCTTTATTGTTCAAGAATTTTTCAATTCCGGAAGCTTCCAATTCCGGAATCTAATTGTTCGAAAATTTGATCATTCCGGAATTTTCTGATTCGCGAATTTGTTTATTCCAGAAACTTGTAATTCGAGAATTTTATCATCTAGTAACTTTCCCATTAGGGAATTTTATTATTTTTAAATATGTAATTTCCCAAATAATAAAATTCCCGAATTATAAGATTCACGAATAATTAAATTTTTAAATAGAAAAATTCCGTGATAATAAACTTCTCGGATAAAAAAATTCCGTGAAAACAAAATTCCAGAAATAGAAAATTGCCGAATTATAAAATTGCAGAATAATTAAATTCCCAAATAGCAAAATTCCCGAGTAATAAAATATCCAAACAATAATATTCCTAAAATACAAGATTCCCGAATAATGAAATCCAAAAAAGAGAAAAATTCCGGAATAATAAAATTTCCAAATAAACAACCTTTCTGAATAATTAAATTTCCGAATTAAAAGATTCCAGAAAAATTGAATTCCCAAATAGAAAAATTCCGTAGTAATAAAATTCCAGAATTGGAAAAATCTTAAATAATAAAATTCCCGATTAGAAAATTCTGTGATAATAAAATTACAGAATTAATAAATTCCCGCATTGAAAAATACCGAATATTAAAATTCCTGAATGTTAAGATTCTGAAATAATTAAATTCTCAAAATTGAAAACTTCCCGAATTACAAGATTGCCGAATAAATAAATTCCCTAATAGATAATTTACGAGCAATAAAAATTCCCTTAAAAAATACTCGAACAGTATAATTTCCGAATTATAAGAATACCGAATAACTTAATTACCATCTAATAAAATTGCCGACTTGGAAAATTCCTGAAAAATAAAATTTCAGATTAATAAGATTCTCGAGTTGCATATATTTTCGAACAATAAAATTCCCGACATACAAGATTCCCAAATAGGAAAATTTCGAAATAATTAAATTTCCGAAATACAAGATTCCCGAATAATCAAATTCCCGAATGCAAAAATTCCAGAATAAGAAAAATGTCCAAATAAATAATAAATATTGTTAAATAATAGTAAAATTCCTGAATTTAAAATTTTCACAATTGGATATAACCTGTAATCATAAAATTCTCGATTTATAAGATTCCTGAAAAATTAAATTAAAATAAAATACATAATAAGATTCTTTAAATAATTAAATTCCTGAATGGAAAAACTCCCGAATTAAAAAACTTTCAAACAATAAAACTCCCGAATTATAATATTCCTGAACTTTACATTCGGAAATTTTATAATTCAGTAATTTTCCAGTTCGACTATTTTTAAATTTGGCATTTCTCTGTCGATAATTGTATTACTTGGGAATTTTTAAATTCGGAAATATTATAAATTGTCAAGAATTTTATTATTTGGAAACTTCCTGATTCAGTAATATTATAAAATGTTAGGGAATCTTATTTTTCAGAAATTTTCCAATATCGGAAATTCGTGACTTTCCTAAAATTAAAAAAAAATATTGACATTTTTTTGTAATATTCCTTTTAAATTATTTTTAAAAAGTAAAAAACCATTTAAAAATTTCTTATACATCTTAATATGTTTTTGTATACTCTTAAAACCTTTCACCGTTTTTAAGAAGTATCAACATTTTTTGTTTAAAATCTTTTTTTACGTTTTTTTTTAAATATTTTTAAATTTGCGTTTATTTTTTATAGATTTTTTTCTTTTGATATATATCTTAAACTTGCTAGGTAACTTTTTTAAATTTTGTAATGTATGAAACTCTTTCTAATTATTTTCATTTTTTTTTTGAAATTTTTTTTTTCAAAATGAAAAAGAAATTAAATTATTGTTATTATTTAAATTAAAATTTGAAATCGGCAATCCTAAAAAAATAAATGCATAATAACCAAATAAAAGACCCAATTTTTAAAAATATTGATAAGATTTTGATGTTGGCTTATCTATAAATAATATGAGTTTTATAAATTTTATTAAAACTAAAAGTTACGTTTTTAATATTTAAACTATCTTATGAAGGTTATACATTATATGTTTTGGACTTCCGATTCCGGCATGAAAGTGTAAGGTGTAAGGATGTAGTGAAATTTGAGGTGAGTGAATTGTGGAAGTGTATAGAAGGGTTTGGATGGAAGATATTGTTTGAGAGATTTTGAAGTTCAAAAGGGGATGATATTTTTGAGGATTGATATAGATTTGTGTGAAAGTTGAGGTTATGTTGTTTGAGATTTGTGTCAGGGATTTGTGTCTAGGTTGAGCGGGTTACTAGTAGCAGGGTTGGGAAGAGACGGAGAAAGAACAGGCAGGTGTCTGACCGCGACGATAGATAGAGGCAGGGTAGGATAGAAGGTGGGAACGTTTGAAATTGGATTCATGGATAGCAAAGAGAGTAACATCGAGAAAAAATCGAATTTTGAGCAGGAAGTGTTTAGAACATAGAAAAAGGAGATCAAAGAGAGAAAGGCAACGGGGAAGTACAAGAAAACTATAGAAAATGGGAGATTAAGAGCAAAAAGCGCAGGATCGATTGATGCTTTTATCAAAAGGAAGAGGGGTGAGAGGGGAAAGGGAAAGCAGTGAAGATAAGGAACATTTAGGTTCTAACTTAAAATATCCAAATATGCTTAAATCGCCGCCGGCAAAACAAAGGGCTAAAGGAAACGGAGATGAAACTGAACAACAGAGGAAAGAGGAAAGCCTGAAAGAAATTCGCGAAGTCATAATAGAAGTAATTGGAAATTATGAAAAAAGGCAGGAAAAACGGGGAAAGGAATTAAAGAAAGAAGTTAGGCAGGAAATGGCTAAACTTAGGAAAGAAATTAAAAAACGGAAAAAATTTAGGTAACAGTTAGAAAATAGGATGAAGTCATAGGAACAAAAAATAGAGAAGCAGGAGGATAATAAAGATAGAATGCTCGTACCGGGATCTTGGTGGGGCGAGAGTGGGAATACGGAGAAGGAAAGAATGAGAAAAATAGAACATAGTATAAAAAAGAAAGAAAGGGACCAAATAAAAAGAAACATAGTGATAGGCGTATGGTGGGATTGGGCTAAAGAAACGAATGAGTTAGTAAGAAATGAGGGGCAGGGAAACTAGGAGAGGAAGGAACGGGAGCTAGGAAAATAAGCAATAGTAAGAGAAAAAATAAGACAAAAAACGAATGTAGGGAAGAATGGAGGATATGTTACTGAAATACAGCAGGATTGGAGAGAAAAGACAGGGAATTTATGCGAAATTTGACACAATTGAATGTTGTAATAATGATGGAGATACGGCAAGGTAAAAATGGATGGAAAATAGTAAGGAGAAGATTACCAGGAGGTTACAAATGAAATTAAAAATGAATGTAAAATAGGGAAAGATGAGAAGCAGATGAAAGAATAAAAAGAAGTATGAATAGTAGAGGAGGTAAAGATGGAAGGAGAGAAGTGGAAGATTGTAGGGGTTTATGTGAACGGTGATATGCAAGAGAAAGCAGAAGAGTTAAAAGAAATGATGGAAGAAAATAAACGAAAGATTAGACTGATAATAGGTAGGGATTTTAATGCGAGAACAGGAGATAGAGGAGGAAGGGAATAGGGAGAAGAGGAAGGAAGAAAATCGAAAGATAAAGTACTGGATGGCGAGGAAAAGAAGTTCTAAAGACCATGGAGGAGTTTGGATGGTTTATCTTAAACGGAAATATAGTGGTACATGAGAAAGGAGAATATACACAGTAAGGAGGAGAAAGTGGAAATGTAGTTGACTATGTGATAATGGATATGATGAGGTAAAAGAGAAGGTCAAGAAATTAGAGGTAGGTGATTATATTGATTCGGATCACTTTCCCTAAACAGTGACATTAGATGGAAAAAAGTAATAGTGAGAAGCATGAAAAGCGGACAAAGGTAAAGAGTATATGAAACGGGGATTGGTCATGGCATGGAAAATAACAGTTTAGAGAAAAGGTATAAAATATAAAAAAGGGTGATGAAAATGTGGACGAGGAGATGGAAAAAATGATAGGAGAAGTAAAAAGAGGATTAGAGTGCACAAACAAAACTGAAGTCGGTAAAGAAGGAATAGGAGTGTATGAGATGGTGGAGAAAAGAAAGAATTATTAAGAAAGAATATAGGAAAAAAGAAACAGTATTCTAAATTGTGCGATTAAAAGAAACAGGAAGAGAATAGAAGGATTGAGAAAGAGGCGGAGAAGGCTAGGATGGAATAATAGGTATGGAATGTAGTAAATAGGGAAAGAAGAAGAAAAAGAGAAAACCAAGATATTGAAATGGTAGAATGGAAAAAATCTTTTTTGAATTTGCTAGAAGGAGTAGAGCGAAAAGTTAATAAGAGAAAAAAATATGGTAGAAAAAGAGATGAGGAATAGGACATAACAAGGGAAAAAATAGTCAAGGTGTTAGGAATAATAAAGGATGGAAAGGCACCTGGTATAGATGAGATTCCAAATGAAGTATGGAAATATGGAGGGACAGAACTATAGGAATCGGCATGGATAATGTGTAATCGAGTGTGGAAAGGAGAGGGGTGGCCAAAGTTACGGAAAGAAGGAGTAGTGATACCAATAGTGAAGAAAGGCAGAGTAGAGGAGGTTAAAGATTAAAGGGGTGTGATGCTGATGCCAACACTGAATGATGAATATGTAACTGTTTTGTCAGAGGGATTAAAGAAAGAAGTTGAGGAAAAAACATAGAACCATCGGTTCAGACAGGGTTTAAAGAAGGAATGGGGGTGATGGACAACATATATGTTCTGAACTATCTAGTAAATAGGAGGATTAAAAGGGAAAAAGGGGCAATGATAGCAATGTTCGTGGACTTGAAGGCAGTGTTTAAATCATTAGACCGAGGCGAAATAAAAAAAGTTATGGTGAAAAAGCGGATAAGAGAGGGAATAATAAAGAGAGTATCGGAAATTTTCAGAGAATGAGGCAAGGATGTCCTCTAAACGCACTTTTATTTAACATATTAATATCAGACTTGGAAGAAGAAATGAGGAGAGAAGTTTGCGGAGGAGTAAGGATAAGGAAGGACAAGATATATACTCTGGCATACGCAGACGACATAGTGCTTATGTCGAAGGATGAAGAGTGGATGGCGGGCTTAATTACAGGATTAGAGAAATACTTACATGGGAAAAAGCTGAATTTAAATATAGAAAAGACAAAGATAATGAGGTTTAGAAAATAATGGATTAGCCAGAAAGAATGGACAGAGAGATGAAAGGGAATAAAGATAGAAGAAATGAAGGAGTTTAAATCTTTGGGATATATTTTGCAAAAGAATGGAGATCATAGAGTTCATATAAGAGACAGAATAACAAAAGCAGCAGGGGTAATGAAACAGATATGGGGAATCGGAAAAGAAGGTTTAAAAAATTGGAGAAGGAGAATGTGGTTATTTCATACGCTAGTAAGGCCGGTATTAATTTATGGGGCAGAGATATGGGGATGGATAGAAAGGAAAGGTATTAGGAGTTTACAAGAAAGTAATATAAGGTGAACATTAGGGGTAGATTGGAGGACGCCAGAATATATGGTAAGATAAGAAGCGCAAAGGGATACATTAAGTATTAGAGCGGGAAAGAGGGCATGGAAATTTGATAGGAAGCTAAGTGACGCCATATGTATAATCATAAGAGAATAACAGAAGTTTTATCGTCTTTACAGACTAGATAATGCTGATAATTAAACATTTCTTTAATAAATATTTGTATCAAAAAAGATCTTCTTCTTTCGCTCTACTGGGAATCGAACCACAAAACTTCCAATTGCCGGTCGGGTGCGTTCCCATTAAGCTACTCGAAAGATCAAAAAGAGAATTCTATTTTGAGAAATACACGCAATATTAGACCAGCTGATGAAATTCAAATTCTTAAAGCAAGCTGTTTTATCATCAGAGCATAACAGAATTTTTATCGTCTTTCAGACTAGATAAAGCTATAAATATAAAAAAAATATATTTAATTATTTTCTGAAAATCGGCATACTACTCATTCTTAAAATCGTTGTGATCCCCCTCCCCACACCCAAAGACTTTACAGAATTTTGCAAAATCCCTAATAGTCTATTTAATAAATCAACTTGTTTCACTTTCAATATGCTAAGTTGCTGTCACATTAATTTTGATACATATTTATTGTATTTTCACAGGCGGTAGCGACAGAGTTTATTGGCAATGTAAGTATTTATTATGCTATTATTATTATTCTTTTTTTTTTAACTGTTTCTTGGGTGAACCCGATTTTTTATCATAGCTATGGACTAAGATGAGATGAGGACGTCATAAATCAATATAATACGATGTTCCAAATCTTTTGTGATGAAGTTGTAGGTACAAAATTAGGAGCATGGTGTAGTTTGGCGTTCGTCCCTTACTTCTATTATACTTAAACAGCGGCCACGAGCGTTGAAGGTGCGAACAGACCTCTGGATACTTTCTTAGAGCTACCATCTGACACAGGGTTTTATTCGCTTGTTTCCTGATGATGAGGGGTTCCGGGAACCCTCTTTCTGGCATCCCGTGTCCCCCTTAAGAGGGTTTTCCAGTCAAAAGACCCATTCGGATCAAGTACAGTCATCACGGATAACCCCCCACCCCAACTAGAGTACCGGCGGGATTCACACCCCTTCCTCTGTCCTACTGGACTATTTTGGGAAAAGTAGTCTGGATCTTCTCTAAAAAGGGCCGCCTGGACCCCGTGAGGAAGGTCTTCCCGGTCCACTCCAGCTCCCATGGACACTACAGGCCACTCTTGTAGAGCGTCATCCAACCTTGCGCTGAGGTTTGACAGACTACTTCGGGGCCGGACTCGAAATTAGTTTGCCTTCGCCCACTACCTCTCGATGAGGGAAACCAATCTTGGTAGCACCTTGCGGATCAATTGTAGGATTTTTGGGCTTAGGGCCCGCCCCTCGACAATGCTGCTGTGTGGTGGTCCTGCGGATGTTCTATCAAAAGAAAAAAGAACATTCTAGCCTCTGCGCAGTAAAGACACAAAAATTAATCCTATTAAGTGGAAGTAAGGAAATTAAAATCAAATTAAAGGAAATGGCAATGAGTAATGACTTTGCCTCTTATCGTATATATGGTTTCAGATCCTTCATTTAAAAGTTCTGAGCGCCCTTCTGTTATCGTTAACCAATTCATAAACTAGGGCTGAGCATATCCCCATAATGCGATAAAGAACATGAAAAGGTCTATTTAGTTTAGCCGATATTTTTTTCTCTTTTGAGGACAATGTCGACGAACGCTTTAGAACCCGGTCTCCTATCTAATATTTAAAATTGCGTCTCAACTTATAATAGTGGGACTGTTTCTTTTAAACCTCTTTAAAATGAAGCGTATTTAGGCCCGGCAATTCTTTTAGGCGAAATATACGCTTTATACAGTCTCTATGTGGGGCTCGAAAATACTAGGATACTACAAGGGATCTCCTTCTCTTCTCAGAGACTTCTTCGGAAGATGGCAGTTACCCCACTCAAACCAAAAGAAATGCATTTATATTGAAATCGTCCTCAAAGACTTCATTCACTTTTCGATAGTCAATACATATGCGACATGCACCGTTGCACAATGGGGAAAAACTACTTTTTTGGTTCGAAATAACGTACCGTAAACAAATGTTGAGTGATTTGGACAACAGAAATTGGAAAGAAAGCTGATAAGCTTTCTAAGAGTGTACACAACACTATAAGATTTTTAGCTGTAAAACCCAGTTAAATTTTGGAACAGCAGAATCAGAATCTGCCAGGTTCTGCAGGCATAACAGACACATTCTTGGCAGTCTCTCTTCCCCCATGTCCAGCAGTCTCTCCAACCAATTCAATGCCATTTTTAAGATAATATAGACAATTGGGACTCTGCCTAACTCAAATCTCAGTGCATATCCTGGAGTGTAAGGAGGAAGCCCAAGCAATTTCATGAAGAAAGTGGTTTGAATAACCTCGACTTCCTCACAGTATCTTTGTCCCCAAATTCTTATGGCATAGGGCAGAGCATAAGCTGCAAAAATTTTCAAAACAAATTAATTTTGAGCGCCAGGAATCTGCTTTGGAGTTACGCAGAAACTAAAAAGTTGCTCCTGTGGCCATCCTTGCGCCAGCAATTCTTTCAATACAAGATAGTGTAAAGATACCAGAGCTCGAAAATAGTTTCTCCCAAAAGTTATATTACCTGACCATCTCAAGTTGCGTGTCATTGAAAGCCTCCCTCTATGAAAAATCATGGTCTTGGTCTTTAACGTATTAAACTCTAAAAAATTCAGATCACAATACTCACCGTGGACATTATTTTCCTCTAGAGATCAGTGCGAGAGTCAGCAAGTATTACGTTATCATCGGCATATGCCTTGGAGGACCCACCAAGTCACGTCCACCGGGTCAGTAAGACCCTCAGGTGTGCGGATGGACATCTTAGCTGCATCGTAAAGGCTTTTCATTATCCTAATAAACTTTGTGCTAATGCCCAGCTTCAATAGTTTATATCACAGAAGGCCATGACTTACTGAAGGAAATGCCAGGAGTGGAGAGATGAATATGAATTATAGAACTTAGAACAAATATATGGTACATACAGCCTCTGGAAGCCCTAAAACCTGCACGAAATTCAGGTATACACTCCTCCGCATTCGTCCACTCAATAAGCCTATCCAGGAGGATTCGTGTAAATATTTTTGTAATAACATTCACGAGCGCAATATCTCTGTAAGAGCTTGGATCCTCTTTATCACACTTCTTGAATAGCATGCACGTGAGTATAGTTGTCCAAAAAGGGGAGACCTCCTAAGTCTCCCACATCCTCCTGAACAGACACTGAAGATAGTCTAGACCTACTTCGGGTAAAGCTTGGTAACACCCGACGAGGACACAATCGTGTCCAGGGGCTTTCCCTATTTTACATTTGCGGATAGCAGCCTTGATTTTGTCCTTAGAGATCTGGGTATCCAGAAGGGGATATCAAGGTATCAAGGTTCACCTTCTAAGAACCCTGACCTTTTACACTCTTTCAGAATTAGCAGGAATCATGCAAGCAGTTAAGGCGGCCGCTTTAATTGCCGAGATAAGATTTTCGTTTAAGTCAGCCACAGAAGAAACGAGTGTTGTTTTCGAATACGGTAGAATCAGTGAATCTAGGAAAACCCCCATTATATCCTCCCTCAAAGTCAACCTCATATTGCTATTAACTTCATGCTTTACGTAGTTAGCCTCTTGTACCCCCTCTCCCTCCGGAAGCGTTAGCTCCACACATACTGAGAGATGGACCGAGCGAACAGCGATCGGAACAGTTTTGAGCTCCTTTATTACATTTATGAAATGTAAAGCGCATGCCGCGATATCTATAGTACTTACCTCTTCAGAAGAGATGCGCGCAAGGCTGGCTATACAATCACTCTTAAATCTTTTATTTAGTATAGCAAAACCATGTAATTCTAAACATTCAATCAAGGCAGTATCACGTTTACAAATTACAGGATCAGATACCAGTCTCTCCGAGCTCGCATTCGCCCACCGGGATAACATCAGGGCACACATGATTCAATCCCCCCATCCGCGCATTGAAGTCGCCCTCCAGAATTATAGGCGTGATAGGATGTAATCCTTCTAATCGAACAAGGACCGTATCCAAACCATCGCGCAAAGATTCAAGGTCAAGACTCAGTTTGAAATAAATTAGACCTGCAATAAAAACCATAGAATGATCTGCGCACTTTACAAAAATCCATTCCGCGGAGGTATCCAACAACTCGCAAGTAAATCCTTTCCTACCCACATATAGCGCCAAACTCCCACTAGCCCTACCAAATTTACTTACTCGCTTCGCATCCACAGTGAAAGAGCAATGTTGAGACAGCCAAGAAGGGGTTGTAGGTGCTGATGGGAGCCAGGTTTCGCTCAAGCATAAAATATCCGTTTCCAAGTTAAACATTGCTAAATCTCCGACGTTAGAAAATCCACGACAGTTCCAGAAAACAATCCGAGCTAACCTTCCCCTCACCACTGAGAAGAGATCATTAACCGTCCTTACGGAAGCTATTTGATCCTCTACGTAAAGTGCTTGACGAGGAATTCTGGAGTGAGTTTCTGGGTAGAAAATCACTGATATAGCCGTCCCTGTTTCGCCGAGAGTCTTCGGACGAAGAAGCTGATCCCGATTTTCCTGGGGAGTCTGCTCCTCTGCTTTCTGACTAAATAAACGGATGGAGGGCCAGCAAATATGGCACTAATGTCGTCGGATGACAGCACAATCCCGTCCAATTCTAAGTGGTTACCTTTCACCGTATTTTCGAAACCTCTATCCCTCAGACTGCTCTGATTCTGCATGAGCTGCCTTCTCGCCTGCCTTTCAAGCTTCAACCTGTCACTGGAAACTGTCAGGCCCATTGTCGTGAAGGACTTCCCTTTCTGGAAGACCTGAAACCTTTGAGATGGAGAGCCCAGCCTAATCATTACCGGTCTAGCACTAGGCTCCTTTTCCAGGCGAAAAGCAGATTCCACCACAACATAATCTACTTCAGCTTTCGTGAACACCCCTCGAACAGACGAGACTAGGTCTTTATTGCATGAATTAGTTTCCTTGAGCTCATGTAGAATCAGAAGCAAAACCTCTTCTTTTAACAGTTTCAAGCCGTTTTCCAAATCCATATTCTTCTTCTCCAAATCATGGTTTCTTAATTTCAAAGATTCCGTTTATCTTCTCAGAGGTTCTAATTCGCCCTGAATATGAGCAACCAAGCCCTTAAGGACTGCTACATCATTTTTGGTGATCGACGTATCCTCCTTTATGAAAGTTAGCAGAGTCTCAAATCGCGACACGCCAATAGAGGTCATACCAGGAGCGCCCATTCTTAGTACGAACTTGGACCGGTCAGCTGTTCACCAGACTAAGAGTCAATGTTTAATACACCGATTGTAGCCAATTATTCAGCTCTCGACTTTCACCGAGGAACACACAACAAATTTTAGACAAAACCACATTACCAAAACAAAATTCAGCTGAACACCAACCCGGACCTCAACTTTAAAAACTTAGACTCAATTTAAATCAGAAAAAAACACCACAGGCGAAAACAGACATAGCAAAAACGCGCACGACCCGTAGGCCCGACACCATATTTCAATGACATGCAATATAACTTGAATAAACGTATAATTATGGAAAATCGTAGAAAATATGTTTGCATCAAATAACTTGTTGATGCAAAGTTTGCTTGTTTACAGTCTGATATTTGAGCATCTTTATATAATGTTCCTCTATGCAACTGAGGTGTTTTGAACAATTTTCCGGTTATTGATGAGCACTGAGAACGTTAAATAGAAAAAATGAGCATTTTTTCGCCATACTTGTTTATTTATTAAAAAATTTGAAACCTAATTCAAAAATCGGATGCAATATAATTTTAATCTTTGAGATTCTGGTTTTTAACACCTAAATAAAAGCTACTTTGAAGTATTTTCTGATCGTGTTTCTGAATCGTTGATGCATTCCTTCTAATTTTTAACTAGGTTCTATTTGTTTAAACAATTTGTATTTGTTCAAGCATTTTTTTAGAACTGCAAAAATGAAAAATAAAATATAACACATAAAATTTTTTCTCTGTCTGTATAGTGTATAAAACAATATATGTAAAATACTACAGTTATTAAAACAAATATAATTTGGTTACAAAAATATTGTTGAAATCGTACATTCTAAATTAAACATAATATGAAATGCTTTCGAGGAGTAGTACATTTGAAGAAAAAAACAATAGTTAAGTACACACACAATAAAATTAACCTTTTAGCAGAATGTCCTACTCCTCGAAATTATTCAACATTATGTTTAATACGATTTTTAATTTACTTTCAGAAAAGTCATTATTTAAACAAATTATATTTGTTCAAACAATTAAAAATTGGTTCATGTGTTCTTTCTACATACTATAGTCACCATACAGTCAGAAAAATCATTGTATGTGTTTTACTTTATTTAATTTTTTTAGTTATGGAAAATTAACAACTTGAGCAAGTAAAAATTGTTTAAACAAATAGGATTTTGTGAAGCCTTAGAAGAAATGTATCAAAATTATGTAATTATTCAACAAAAAGTAGCATAGGAAAGTTAAAATTTTTATTTCAGATTCATGCTTAGCGATCCCAAAAATTACCATGTACGTTGTATCTAAGGAATCTATCGACGACACCTTTATACGATGCTAAATATAAATTAAATATCATATAAACTGTCTCAATTTTTTTTTTTGAAGATTTGATAAAATCTTTTAAAATTAAATTTAAATAATTATATTATACTTTCTTACAAAATATTTCTGTAATCTCAAAAACCAGTTTGTTTCAATATTCCTCTGCTTTGTTGAAAATTCGTCTTTTTCGGGTAAAAATGCAACTGATTGAAAACACAGGTTTACAGAAAAATGAAAAGTCGTCTGGATCTTAAGTCAGACCACACGTTTCTCATGCATTTTTTTACGCTAAATTCAAATTTATTTTTAGTTTTGCTCTATCACCTCAAGATTTTTACCAAAACCCAAAAATATGTAGAAAAAAAAACGATATTTTTTTAAGAAATACCACAAACGTAGGACAATAATTCATTTCATAAAACTGAGTATACAGTACTACACAATGCATTCAGAAAGTTAAATTATCTACCTGTTAACCAACCAAGTCCACCTTAACACATACCCCTAGCCCTCTAACCCCCTAATAGTACCCCTAACAAACCACAAGCCGGCTAACCCACAACCCAGGGAACTGCGAATTTAATTGCTAGTATTCCATGATACAATTGAATTTAATGCTACTCGAAGACTAAGACACCTACCCTCTAATCAACAAATCCCAAGCCCCTTGCCTTTCATGATCGCGGTGCTGGATTACCGTGAGTTCCCTTGCCTCTCACGATCGGGGTGATGGATAAGCGTAAGTTCCCTCGCCTCTCACGACATCTAACTCTATATCTATTTTTTCTCTTCGAAAGATCGTATTATCGAATTTTTCTTCAGAATTGATTTGTTATCCCTCTTAAGGGTACAACAGTAATCGGACAGCATATTTTTGTTCCAAAAGCCTTCGTAACACCTTTTAATTTGTTTGAAATCTTGATAAGCGCGTTCTCCTTTCTCTTCGCTGACAGCTCCAAGGTTTTCCGAGAATCTATCTAAATAAGGATGCAAGAAATGAATTTTTAAGCTCATTGAAGATCCCAAAATTTGAAGTTATAAAGCATATTTTTGACCATTTTTTTCATACTGAGAATCCTTATTATTTCCTAAAAACTTAGTGAATACTTCTCTGAAACTTTGCCAGGCTTTCCTCTCTAAATGCCTAATTCTTTTTTCAAAAAACTTGATCTTTCAGCAATTTTCTTGTCTGTGTTTCGTATATGTGTCATGTCTGTGACCATACAAGCTTCCAGCTTGGTTCTTTCGCGATATAACATGAATCAATATGGTGTTTGCTGACGCAAAACAAAACACATACGCAAGCATATCTGCTACTACAATACCATGCAATCATTCGTAGCTACGTTCACTCTCCCGTATATTGGAAATTCACATTTGCATTCGTTTGTTTACAGCAGGTAAGTCGCAAGTTCCGCAAATCACCATAACTTCGTTACTCTTTGAAAGTAGTTTGTCTACAGCAGGTAGGTCGCAACTTTCGGCGCGGTTTCACAAAATATCCTTGTTTTCTTTGCGAATGGAATAGTTGCAATCGTGAACAGCACTATATAAAAAAATGGCCAGTAAGAAAGGAGGTAAGGCCTGGAGATAAAAACATTATTTTAAAACAATAGGTTGATCCATCTAAAATATTATTACCACCATTACACATAAAGTTAGGTTTAATAAAACAGTTTGTAGAAGCTATGAGAGCTGAAAATAGTAATGCATTTATCCACTTCCCTGGTCGATTTTAGCCTTTCTCGGAAATCTTAGCTGAACAAAAAAGTATCTACGATTGTCTCATTAGCAATTTTCTTTAGCAAGAAGATAAATACCTGGATCTAGATGACGATCTACCGGTTAACGACAGCCCGCGTTAGAGGCCAGTCAAGATCTTACGCACATCCCTGAGTGTTAAAAAATGTTAAGACTTGTCATTGGCGTCGGGTACCATTTCTGCTTTTTTAGCATCTAATATCATAGAAAGTACGCGACCTGAGTACTTATCGCTGCTCCTAGTTGAGCTTTAGCTGTTGCATGATATTGGTATTTCCTTATATCGGTTAAATCCATTCCATACTTTACTTCAGGATTTATACAGGGCGCTCCCATTATACGACAGTGTTCTGCTGTCTGATATTTTTCATATAGTTCTTTAGTAACTTCCCTTGGCAAACCTGATTTTAGAATTTTTGCTCAATGATCTGCAATCAAATAATAATTGATAGTACTAGTTTTAATCTCCTCACATGGTAGCTTCAGCAGTTCAATATCTGCTCTTTAAGCCTCTGCACTAGCTTTTTCTGAAGAATGAGCTTCCTTTATTTTGTTATGTAGCCGACTTGACAGTAATTTAGAACGGCTCCGTAAATGACTTGATGGCCCTCGCAGGCACCGCTTTGCATCTTGGTTTGATCTGGAGCCTGAGTATCATGCACCTCACGGTCTACGCTCTCTATTCTTCCTCCGAGAAGACCTGAATAGAAACTGCGTGACTACTTGTTTGATGTTGAGGACGAGGCGGCGAAATACAATTTTTAAGTCCACGGTGTTTTAAACTTGCAAGCTTGCTCACCTGAACTGAGTCATCGTCATTATCCTAACTGTCCCTATCCTAGTAGGCACATAAGCAACGCGTGATCACCCGCTGTCGCCGTGTTACCTCTTCGGAAAATTTAATTGACTTCTGAAAATATTTAAATAAACTAACAACACGGAATAATGAAAACAGTAAATAGACTAGCTGGATATAAAAAATAGTTAACAAACATGAATTAGATTGAATTTTTAATGGAAAGTGATAAATCTTCTATTATAAATTAATTTTTATAAAAAGTATAGTATTTGGTATGCCTACCAAAAAACAATTAAATTTAAAATTTAAAACATTTTCTCTAATCCGAGAAATACGAATTTTTAAGAAATTAGTTGAATCCTAGAACGGAACAGACTAATTTTTAAGTCAAAAAGATGAATTTTCTGGGCCAAAACAAATTATAGCTTAATTGATGAATAATTAATTAATCGTCCCGTTGTACTGTACATACTACTGTTTTCTTTAAATTGTTTTTATCATCCATCGCCCGCCCCCAAAGACTTTATAGAATTTATGCGATGCCCCTTACCTGTTTAATAAATTGGCATGTTTCACAAACAAAGTGCCAAATAACTGTCGCTTTACTTTTTATACATATTTATTTTATTTTTTACAGGACAAGCTCCTCAAGCAAGTTACAGCTCCAGACAGTTTCACGATCGCAAGTATTTCTTACGTTTTTATTATATATTCCTATAAATTGTTTAAATTTAAAATTTTTAATTCCTATAAGTTACACTCAGTTTATCACAGAACGTTCTTTTATATACTTCAAGTTTCTGCCGTCAAAATGTTATAATCTCATTGAATATTTGTACTGCTATTTCTGGCTCTATTTTCTTTTTTATATTGAGTCAGTAGACATACTTGCATCTTCCTTGACTAACTTCCATAGCCAACCTGCTCTTGCATGGTAGATCGCGATCTCATTCTAGGGCAACGGCAGCAATTGTATGCCTAGTTTTGTACTAGGCATAGCTGAATTTTCAGTGTATACTGTTTGATGCAGATGTTCTTGGTAACCACCTCTTTAATTGGTGGGGTCTGTCCAGTCACCTCGCAGCTCACCTAGCTAAACACACAACTAACCACCTTGCAGTTATGCAACGTAGGGCTCAACTTCTATTATGAAACCCACGCGAGGTTACCCTCGGTAGAGATTTTCAGTATACCTGAACGTAACGTAATTTTTGAAGGAAATATCTGGACGATTGTGTCTGACAAAGTAGGCGTTCAGAATAGACCTGTTCTAGTACAGGGGATTGTTTTCCTTTTCTGGTGCTTTAACTGGTCTCTATTGAACTAGTGGTTATGAAACTTGTTGGTGAATGATCCCCGCAAGATCATTATGTCCTCGCTGTATTTTTGATAGGCTTTCCGTTTTCAAAAAGAGATTCCCCTGACTTAACTAGTGGTTTCCCTCGTCAATGATCCTTTTGCTGTTCAACCTTTAGGTGCCTAAAGTTCTGGCAATCAAAAGTTGCCAGTTTTAAGGGGCAAACAGTTTCTCCTGTTTTTGATGTATTTGCGCAATTGTGTAACATAAAGTCACACAATCGAAGAACATTCAAGATTCCTCTACCTCCAAACTCACGTTGCACAACTATTCTATCCACAGCTTTCTGCTTTCTTGGTGCATTCGGAACTCAGGTATTTTCCTCCTGGATGATTCTGATGGACTCTCACGGTCAGTCATGTATCTGTTGTTCAAGCCAAAGAAGTATGCCAGGTGAGGATTGTCAAGGGTGTTAATTGCCTCTGTGAAATTCTTCGCACTGAGTCTGTATTCTTGAATAACACGAAGGCCACTCGAAAAAGCAGTCTTAATTCTATTTGAATTGCAGAGTGCAGCAGATACCTCGTCTTCCACATGTCAAGGTACCTGTATGATTCTTTATCAGTCATGGCCTCGAAGAGAAGACAGTCATCCGGTAACACTGGAGCATTTGTCTCTATACGGGAGAGTCAACCAATACTATTTCAATTTTATATCCATAGAACGTGTTGTTGAGAGGCTAAGTATCCCTGGTCACACCACCACTAAAACATTTCATCCTTGTTCACCACATAGCACACATAGCGTAATCCAGCGTAATGTTGGTAGTCAATGGAGGTCATGTTCAATTGCGTTTGTTGTATTTCTTATGCAACCAAACCACGCTGTCAATCTTGATTTGGTCCTTGCAACCGTGGGAGCTTAAAAAATATCTTTCTGTTTTTTGAAGAGGATATTGTTCTCCTCATAATTGTTATAGACAAAGTCCGTAATTATAATCGTGAGATATTTATGGAGGTTCAAGAGGCAGCTGTTTGGCCTGTGATCGCTAGGACTACCAGTATCTACCTTTTTCAGTATCATATACCTTATGCCCCCCGTCATTACAGAAGCCAAGTGATCTGGGTTCTGCAAGATGTTTTGAATGACCCCAGCAAGAGGTCTACGAATCCCATCAATACGATATGCGAAACAGTTCGAAAAATTTCTGCGCCAAATAATTCAATTATTATTCTTTGGAAGATAGGGCTCAACTAGTTGATTCACAGGATCGTCACGGAATATGTACTCACTTACTCCGCACTTTGAACAAAGTTCCAAGATGTCTGTTTCATTCTGACACTGAATGCATACTTTTTGAGCCACACATAAATTCTGAACATGAATATGCATTTCAGAATCACTAGGTGCTGTCGTGTTCTGCTGTGTTTCAAAATCATAAAAGATAAAAACAACGTGTCTTTCGTGTTCATTGTTTGTCTTATTATTTCTGAGTGGCGTCATAAAACAATAATGATTAATAGGTCGTATAGTTGCACAAACATTATAATACCAATATCCACATTGAAGTTTACTATTATTTATGATTTTGAAACATTTTTTGCATAATTTTATTTCGGAATAAACACTTGTTTTACCTCGAAAAGAAACAGCTTTGCGATGATTTTATGGACATAAGGGGCCTGGAAAATGCCTGGAACAATTATTGAACCTTACTAAATCTAAATTTTTGCCGCATAGTGATTTCGCTTTACAACGTCAACAGATAGGAGAACAGCGGTGTTGCTGTAGTCTGTTATAACTTCTGTCACATGCTAAACAGAAGATCCTGCTGCCGGCTGCACCAAGCAAATTTGATATTGTTTGTTGTTTTGTTGCTCATAAAACAAGATATTTACCCTAAATTTGATTGACAAGCCTCTATTTGCCATGTTCATAGTACCATCATACAATTAATCTGAAAACCTTGGCCCAATGTGGAAAAATAATAAGCTGTTATCGCAATCTCCTCATGGGCTAAATAAATAAAAAATTTCTTAATTTCTGGTATTCGGCAGCAATTTCTGGTATTTGCACTCTTGCATTTGTGACTAGACTTTGTAAAAATTTCATGCTGCAAAATTCCAGACGAATCCCGCACCTTATTCCAATGATCGCGTAATTTACCAGACCTTTCTTCTCCCCGCTACGCATGTGCAATACCAGCAACTATTGCGCGTGGTAAGCACAAGTTATCGCTATTTTTAACATTTAAAATTGAACTTTTTGCGACACCTTCATGTTTCAAAGCACCGCGCCCGCCATCAGTAGGTACCTTCGCCACTGTTGATGATAGAATAAATTCGTTGGTAATCCTGAACGTTACGATCCTTAGCACTATCTTAAATATGAGATCGCATAATTCGTCAGCAAAAAATAAACATATTTGTTAAAAGGACAGCCATGCCTGTCAATCCGTAAATTGCACTGTTGAAATTGTGATACCAATAAAGTCGAATCGCGCACATGCAGCAATTAGATATACATGTAAGTCCCTGATAGCCACTTCTAACCAATTTAACATTTTCTCCCCATGGGCTTATTCCAAAACACGTGTTTTTACTTCACTTCCTCACTTTTCTCGGAAATAAACTTAAAACGATTTCCAGGCGGAAGAACTTGGACTGTTTCTGCTCTTGCTGCTTCTGCTTCCTGGAGTTCTTGTAGTTCCGAGGCTGCTCGTTGCAAATCATCCACATCCGTGTACTCGTCTTCTTCTTCCTCGTCTTCAGTTTTGTCATTTCGATTCTTATGTCTTCCTTGTCCAATTTGCATTGTAGGTAATGCGTATACCTTAGTCGGATCTTGTCCTCAAAATTTAAAAATACGTTAAAATGAGACTAACGATGCCTAATTTTGTATGATTCTTTTCGTCTAATTTACTCTTCAGTAATAAAAAATCAAGAGTAGAATGATTGTGCTATACATCAATTCAGGGAACTTCAAGATCAAGATGTTTTTTTCATGTTAATTTACTGCACATTAATAAGAGAAAGACCAAAAACAGAATAATGTTTGTGAAATAATAATAATAATAAATAATAATTAATAATAAGTAATAATAATTAATAATAATTAATAATAATTAATAATAATTAATAATTAATAATAATTAATGATAATTAATAATAATTAATAATAATTAATAATATTATTAATAATAGTTAATAATAATGTTTGCAAATTTTTTTCCAAAAACAAAATGGCGACCACAAAATTGTGGAGAGTTTTTGAAAATTGTGATTAGGTTCGCATGAAACTTAGTATACATATGTTTTTGGTGTCGCTGATTTAAAATTTGAACTCAGATTTTTCAAAAACAAAATAGCAACCACAAAATGGTGGAATATTTTCCGAAAATATAAATCAGATTTGCATGAAACTTGGGATAAGTGGGTTTTTGGGGATCTCTGATTTCCAATTTGAAGTCAGATTTTCAAAATAAAATTGTGGCTACAAGACCGTATTGCAACTTTTCGTTGTTTCTCATTGCAGTTTATAATAAGTATATGACAATAATAATATCAATAACAACAAATAAAAACGAGAAATAGCTACAAAAAAGGTGCATATTGTTGTTCTGTATAGCATTTATTTTCGTCCTAAATCCTCATCTGATTCTGAGAAAGTATCAGTACCAGAATCATCAGTGTCGGATACTTCGTGATTAACAAGAATCGGAGGCAACAAAAGTCCAATCGCATCTGATCTCCTTATTTCGCGACTCCTGTGCTTCCTCCGACAATTCGCGAATAGTTAATGGAACCCCTTCGATGATCATATAGCCATGTATAAGGATTTTGCGCACAGCTGTGGGCATCATGTACCACGGATACAAATGTAGAAAATTGCAAAATTACATGGCCTTTGCTCAAGAGTTCTTCGTCCACTCCAAGGCCTCGGGCAGAGACTGTACTTTCTGCGAAAAATCGACGAGCAGTGTTGCCATCATTGAAGCTCCCGAATCCTTGTTTTAGGCAATCGACTTTCAACCCCATAGAATTTTTGAATTATTTTCGAATTGCTTGCTTGCGCGTTTGTTCAATTTTTTTGTCTTCTACAGATCGAGCCTGCCACTTTTTAATATCCAACTTGTAGCCGAGATGTAAAGAAATGCAAAAAACGAATCCAGGCATGAAATAACGAAATTCAGTAGCTAAGCTTTGAAACATGCACCTCTTTTGCGATAACTTTCTCAATGTTATTAAAATCTTTCGATGTTAAATTACAAATGTGACATCTCAAAGTGGAGGCTGTATCTGTCAGTGCATTCACAACTTTACCGTCGACCATTCAGAGAACTAGTTCATATGAGATTTCAATCTCTTTTCCATCGACAATTGTGTTGAATGGAGTAAATGCCTTGTTTTGATCAGCAATATTTTTTTCTTCGGCACAAGCGAGCTCAGCTGTTGCGGACTTAAGCTGTAAACGTATCGGTCTACAATACCGTAAAGAGAAAGGACTCGGATTTTTTCAAACAACAACATCTTTCTGAACCAGCAGAATTCTCAAGGCAGAGTGATATGAAAGGATCTGTAATGGAACTTCAGCCGAGATTTCCGCGCATGTTATATTATCTGGGTAGCAGCGAGTTTTTGCTTCCAAGACACATTCGTAGGAGAGTAAAAATGTCGTGTCTACTTTTTTTAAAGGTTTCTAAAACTCTGATGTGCGCTTTTCGACAGTTTTGAGTCGATTACTAAAGCTAGCGCGTCATCGCTGGATACCTGAGATGGTCGTGGTTTTGACGATAAGTTGTAGGCAGTCTGGTATGTGGCAGATCGCGTGTGAGGATTTTAGCAGCATCAGTTTTCCCGGACTTACATCTTTGTGGGAAACGCTAATTCCACAGTGCTGTTATTAGTCCGAACCTCCACTGTTTTTCGTCTCCTCGTTCAAAACATGGCGCACCTGAATTTTTGATTTTCCAGATAGTAAGATCTTTACTTGAATTATGAATCTGTGAACAACGCGGAGTCTCGCGGGAACATCACATTTCGGACGATTTTCGGAAAATTGTTAATGTAAAACTTATAAAAAATTGTTTCATAAAGAAAATTATTAAAATATATTACTAACCTTGAGTTGCCTCCTCCATCTTCTTCTTGAAGATTTTTTCTCATTCGACAATTCCTGTGTGTACTTTGAATGTTGTTATTTCTCGTTCCTTGTAGCACGTTGCACGGAGCATGATGTAACAAGGGCGACTTTCAAACGCTACTACGCGTCTCCTAGGCAACCTTTACATTTGCCGATCGAGAAATAAATGCGGAGGAGCCTAGTTTGCCGACTACCACATACAAAATCTCTCGAAATTTTTTTTTTTTAAGTTATGATCAACTTTTTGGGCGTTTCAGACCACTGTGTGTCGTGAGGCGGGGAGAATAGAGCGTTTGGTAGAACGAGTGAGTGTTGCTATCCAGAGTGGCCCCCTTACTACTAACATTTATACATTTTTTCCTCTTTTGACCATTCTTATTGAATCGGCCATTTTTAATTTGAAAATTAGTACTTAGAAAGTTCATGATCAGCATCGTTAAAGGTATAAAATAAAACACCTAAAATAAAAAACCTAAAACTCTAATGTAACCTGTTTTAATATTGTTAAATGCCATTTAACGCGGCTATATATTTTTGACATTGTTCCTGCAAAATATTTTTAACTGCGCACCTTTGCACCTTTCTCTGAGGAAGATTGCAACAGCGGAGGTCTACAGACTTCTAATATGGTAAAACCTTTATGATGTTGGGATCAAAGATTTATATTATATCTACAAACGAATGCTATGCGAGGAGGAGAAGGAAATATCTATTTTCAACAGGAGGTCTCGATTGGTACTATAGTTACGTTTGTTCTGACAACCATGCGGTACTTAAAGCAAATGGTGGCATTAGTAAATGGCTTGTTTATCTTAGTTAAATAGCTCAAATTTAAGTCATGTTTTGTCTCCAAGTTATAACTTGTTTTTTTTTGTGAATGGCTATTAATATTGTTACCGAAATTTTGATATTATTTATAACATTCGATTTTTGGGCATGTTTGTTCGTTGTTATAATATTTTTAATTAGTTTTTGCTTTTAATGTAGAAAATTGGATTACATTGACCTTGATTTTAGCCTAACGTTATTCAATTAAACATTGGTCATATTTGATTTCAAGGATTTAATGGATATCTTGGTCTACTGTATCGGAATCTAGATTGAAAACCAGCTGGAAATGTAGGTCTGAAATTTTTTTGAGATTGATTTGGAAAATGTACGAATGGAAATCCTAAAGGTTTGTTACCTTTATCGATTTGATTTTCCTTTCCATTTTGGTTGTCCTGTTATTTATTTATATTCCGTGGAATCTTCTTTACTACTTTTATAATTAATTTTATCCCCGTTAAAGCCATGACGCTTTTCTTCGTTTTCATCACCTGTTTTAGTTTCAATTATTTGTAAAACTTGCTCGGTTTTCCATTCTTTTCCTAATTCTTCCAATACCTTAAAAGTTTTAAAATCGTTATTTTTTCAATACATTTTATATTAAATACTTAAATTTTTGTAAGTTTTGCGCAATTCCCATTCTAGGGTCTTCACAGGCAAAATTCACTAAAAAGTTGTCTAGTTAGTTTAGGATTGAGTGAATGTCTTGATTCTATTTTCAGTTGCAAGATTTAATTTTTTGTTTCATTTCTTCGAAAATTCTTTTAACCATATAAGCATTTTTTAAATATTCATAGAAGTCTGATAATGATCTCCAAGAAGATATATTCATGCAACAACAATGTTTATTTATTGTTCATTTTATAGCCTCATTTTAATCTTCTTACTTCGTCTAGAAAGTATGCAGGGCTGTCATCTTCGTTATTTCGAAATTTAATTAGCCAATTGCTCATAATTTGGCATGGATTTTGTATCATACCGACTGGAAAATGAGATTCTGATCTCCTTTCATTAACTAAATGATTATCGGATTAAAAATCTGTATCATTCAAGTGTATTACCTTTTTCTAGAATGAGTTTTAATATTATTGAATGAACACTGCAGAAGCTTTTTGAATGTTCCCTCAAATTTAACTGTACGGATTGTCTATTACTCTTAATTTCTAAATAGCTACGATCTGATGGGTCTATTCTAAGTCTTAATTATTGTTCATTTTTTCCAATTCTTTAAATAAAGCCTTCTTTCTGTTTTCTCGTAAATTCATTGTATTCTACTCTTTCTGTAAGTTCATTGGATTATAATAAAAATTGGGTGCGATATTCTAAGAAGCAATTGCGTTCGAATGTTTCTTTATTTAATTATAAGCGAAATTACAGACCGGTTCTATTTTCCAGACACATATTATTATTTGTATATTGCGTTTGATTATTTATTTGGGCAGAAGTGCCTAGCGTTAGTTAATTCTCGCTATCCCGGAAGAAGTATTTTATTATTCGTGTCCAAGGCACTGTTTGGATTTTTATTTGTAAGTTGAGAGAGGCTATGGGGCATGGATTAGTTTTTTTTAATAAGTTAAATTAGTGCAAGTTATTATTGTTATGTTCTCGCTGCAGTTTTTAAATATAAGGTCTATGTGAAATTCTTTTTTAATGGGACACCCTGTAAGATTTATTTTCTGGCTTCCAAATTTACAACTCCAATATTGCTTGAAGAATTTTACTATAACCCTCAATAAAATAATTCATTTTTATTTTATTTTAAATTAATTATTTAATGTTATCTATAATGTTACAAATCGAATACCAGCTGATTTTCTAGAAGCACTAGTAAAAGGAACAAAGACTCAATATTCAGAAGCTTCTTCCAATATTAATTGCGGTTTCTATTAATTTTTGAGTGACTATCCCTTACGAGTTTAGAAGTGAGGAAAGCGGAGAGGGAAATCTCGAATACATTATTAATACAACTTGAGATTTACTAAAGAGCCGTATCTTTAAGCCAATTATAATAAAATTTAATCAAAAATATGTGGCTTTTACATTGCCCTAACTACGCCGTAATGTAACAATTTTGTTCAACTATCATGAACAATGCACCAGAGAGATAGGGCCCCAAAGTTAGTTCTCCCGAGATTTATCGCCGCGCATCGAGGAGGGGTAAGAGGGGTTGGGGGAGGGTGCGCGTTGCTCATACTGACTTTTACTGTTTACATTCAGATCAGAGCTTTTTCTGGGGAGTTAAAACAAGGTCAACCCTAAAACCTGCACTCACTCTAGGGTTCTCTGTACTACAGTAAGCACTATATTGCGCTTTCAATCACCTGATCATCTACACACAGAAGCACGCACACTCAAAGAATTTACTTAATTTATGCTCGGCTCAGAATCTGTTCAACAGATTAGCATTTATCACGACAAATAAGCGAAGTTCCTGTCTTATTTAACTTTATAAATTTTCATTACATTTTTACAGAATGGAGTATAGCGCCAGGTGGAAGAAGCGCAGTTCGAGGAGATGACCTTTATGATGTTCCAATAGGTCGAATAAACGGCCTCAAACTTCCTAATGATCTAGTGATGGATGAGTTACTTTTTCAAAGGAACTAGTAATCGTCACTGTTACTGTTTTAAATATAAATTTTTCTTATTTAATTATAGTTTATGGTAGTCAATCTAGACCACTGTCAGGACGCGCTGACGGGCTGTCTGCTACACCTTTTTTTGAGCCACGTTATTCTTACATCACTCTCCATGCAGGCTTAATTCTTCGAACAAACCTGTTGTCCCAACACCAGCCACTGTTGAATGGACGTTTCTGATCTCAAATATGAGGTGAATATAGGCGCACTTCTTAAGACTATCTGGCCCTGCAGCAGAAAAGCTCTTAGGGACCCTAAGTGCCTTTTTCATTAGATTCTACATTATTTGTGTATAATGTTCGTGAGCGATTTTTGTCGATTTGCCCCACTGTGATAAGTAGAAACCTCATAAATAGCCCTTTTCACACCATTTTATATTGCTTGCAGTGTTTTAAAGCACAGTCGGTTAGAAAATAGAATACTGATATAGCTTCTAGTTTTATTTTCTTTGATTTTTTTTAATTTTCACCGGAACCAGTGTCTCCAGAACGTGGGATTTTTCGGTCCCCACCACTCTCCCATGTAGGAGAAATACTTTCAAACGCAGCGTGTCGGTGAGTCGGCTCTGCTACATGTTGCGTAGGCCAGCCTCTTGTAGAGCCGAAAATGCACCAGCACAAACCCGAGCTCCCCGGACCGCACGATTCGTTTTCGGTAGCTAATTGGCTAATCTGGCTATTATAAGGAGTTTTTAGGTAAAGTGAATCTTTCAGGGTGTCAAGAAAATGAAAGTATCTTCTGAGGAAAAACTTAAATGATTGTTTTTAAATTAATTCTAAAAGAAAATTAAAAAAAGATTACGAAAAGTTTTTCATTATTCATGATGGGGAATTATTTTTACGAACTTATTTTTTATTATTTCCTTAGATTTTTAAAAAGTACGTACAATATTAATTCAAGTGTATGCTGCTTTAAAAATATACTTTCACATCTTAGTAAGTTTCAGAGAATTCAGGAATTTTGAAAAGATTCAAAAATAATGAAAACTTGTAAAGATTTTACAAGACTTTCGTAAAATTTCACGAAAATGAAAAAAATCTTTTATGTTTCTAGGGATAATCAAAATCATTTTTTTTAAAATTAATTTCAAAAGATTATTTTAAAACATTTCACGACATTGCAAAAGATTAAAAAAATTCTCAAAGAATCTGAAAAACTTTAAAGCCATTTTTTTTAATTTTGTAGAAGTAACGAAATTCAGGTCAATTTTAAATCTTTTTGAAGATTAGAAGATTAGAAGGTCTGAAAAGATAAGAAGAACAGAATTATTTTCCTTATTATCGTGTGAAAATTTTTAATAATTGTTTATTTTGAAACATATATTTTAAAAAGAAATAAAGAAGATTTTTAAACATATCAAACGATTTTCTGAGATTTCGAAAAAGAACGCAGTAGGCTTCAAAGCCAAATGTTTCAATTCGGTAACATTGAAAAGTTTAAAAAATGTAATTAATTCAGTAAATTATAAATTTATTTAGACAGTAAATAAGAGTTTTAGCAAGGTAGGATAAACTTAAAAAGCTTCAAAAGAATCTCGAAAGGTGTCAAGAGAATAAAAAAAGTTTTTTGATATTATTATTACACCATTAAGACGTTTCCCTTTCGGGGTAGGCGTGACTCACTCGGTAGGGAGGGGAGTAGTTTGAGGAAGGGGTTATAAAATTTTTGGATTGATCTGGAATTCTCGCGTTATTTACTTAAATAACACGTTCACTCCGCAACACTGCTCTGACCCAGGTTGCTGATCAATCTCTCTAGCAATCACCCCAAGTGAAGATCCTCACAAAGTCATTATGTGAGGTTCCCCACTTGGGTCCATTAGTATCCAAGGTCTTGTTTCTGGCGACATTCCCTCTACTGAGACACTTCTTGTTAACTATTTGCCGCCATACTTTTCTGTCCTGGCATACTTATCTAGCTTCTTTAACGTCCATGCTCTCTTTCATGTAAGCTCTCGTGTTTTTATGGCTTCTTATGTCCCTTCTAACTAGGGTCTCATTCACATATTCTAACCATTCCTTCCGCGTTCTGCCTCTGGGCACGCTGCCATTTACTTTACCTTGATATACCTGTTTCGTCAGTCGTTCATCCTTCATTCGCTGAACATGCCCGAACCATCTTAACCGATTTCTTTCGCATGTGTCAATTAGCGTTTCTTCCGCGCCACATTCCTCAATGATTATCTCGTTACTTACTTTGTCCATCAGAGTTTTTCCGCACATTATGCGCAGGAATCTCATGTCGATCGCGTTAATTTTACTCTTATCTTTTTCTTGATATGTCCATGTCTCGCTGCC